>JAXCGZ010007880.1:40000-82667 GCA_037179515.1 Halocaridina rubra | reverse complement strand
AGAGAGTAAGGAAAGGTGGATCGAGGATGGAAGAGACAGTGAAAGATGTGAATGGACAGATGTTAAGAGGGAACGATGCAAGGAAAAGATGGGCAGAATATTTTGAGTGCTTGCTGAATGTTGTGGTAGATAGAGAGGCAGCTATAGTGACAGTGGGAGGGGTTCAAGGGCCAGTAATGGGAGATGAAAATGAGAGAGAGATTACAAGAGAGGAGGTGAAAAGGGCATTGTATGAAGCAAAAGCAGGTAAAGCACCTGGAATGGATGGTGTGAGAGCAGAGATGTTGAAAGAAGGGGGTGTGACTGCATTGGAATGGTTAGTGAGAGTGTTTAATATATGCTTTATGTTGTCATTGGTGCCAGTGGAATGGGTGATTGCCTGTATAGTGCCCCTATACAAAGGTAAGGGAGATATGTATGAATGCAGTAATTTAAGGGGTATAAGTTTGTTGAGTGTGGTAGGAAAAGTGTATGGTAGGATACTGGTTAATAGGATGAGGGATAAGACAGAATATGTGATCGCGGAAGTGCAGAGTGGTTTTAGGAGAGGTAGAGGTTGTATAGATCAGATTTTTATAGTTAGGCAGTTACGTGAGAAATATTTAGCAAAAGGGTAAGGATGTGTATTTTGCATTTTTGGATCTGGAGAAAGCATATGATAGAGATGATAGAGAGGCTATGTGGAATGTTTTGAGATTATATGGAATTAATGGTAAATTGTTGCATGCAGTGAAGAGTGTGTATGAGGGCAGTAGAGTTTGTGTTAGGGTAGGGAATGAAGTGAGTGAGTGGTTTCCAGTGAGTGTGGGACTGAGACAGGGATGTGTGATGTCACCATGGCTGTTCAATTTGTATATTGATGGAGTTGTAAGAGAGGTGAATGAGCAAGTGCGTGGTCGAGGTTTGAGAATGGTAGATAGGGATGATAACGAGTGGGAGCTGAATCAGTTGTTGTTTGCAGATGATACTGTGGTGGTGGCAGATTCAGAGGAAAAGCTGTGTCAGTTAGTGTCAGAATTTGGAATGGTGTGTGAGAGAAGGAAGTTGCGAGTGAATGTGGGAAAGAGTAAGGTTATGAGGTGTACAAGAAATGAGGATGGCGCTGGATTGAATGTTATGTTGAATGGAGAGACACTTGAGGAGGTTAATCAGTTTAAGTATTTAGGCTCAGTTATAGCTGCAAATGGTGGAGTGGAAGCAGATGTGTGTCACAGAGTGATTGAAGGATGTAAAGTGTTGGGTGAATTGAAAGGAGTGATGAAGAATAGAGGGTTGGAAATGAATGTTAAGAAAGTTTTGTATGAGAAAGTGGTTGTGCCAACTGTGATGTATGGATCAGAGTTATGGGATATGAAAGTATGTGAGGGACGGAAACTAAATGTGTTTGAGATGAAATGTCTGAGGAGTATGATTGGTGTATCATGATTGGATAGGGTTAGGAATGAAGTGGTGAGAGCAAGAACGGGTGTGAGGAGAGAAATTGCAGCCCGAGTAGATATGAATGTTCAGAGATGGTTTGGCCATGTGGAAAGGATGGATGATGAAAGGCTGCTGAAAAAGGTGATGAATGCGAGAGTTGATGTGAGAAATGCTAGAGGGAGGCCTAGGTTTGGATGGATGGATGGAGTAAGGAGAGCCCTGAATGATAGGATGATGGATGTGAGGGAAGCAAGCGAGCATGCTAGGAATAGGAATGAGTGGCGAGCGATTGTGACGCAGCTCTGATGGGCATCTGCTGTTACCACGGGGCTGCATCTTACAGAGGTAGCCCTGTGGTAGGGGCAGTAGGAGGAGTTGGCAGTTGTGAAGCGACACAGGTTGTGGAAGAGCCGGGAGGACGGGCTGTGGCACTCCAGCAGTGCCATTTGAACGGTCGCTAGCTCCCTCGTCATTGCCCATAGAGCAAAGTAATCCCCCTATTTGTTTTCCTTTTTATATGTCGGCTACCCCCAAATTAAAGGGGGGAAACAACCAAGGTAGATAGATAGAATAGATAGTCTTCTTAACGGATTTTTTCTTGCTGTGAAATCACAGTATGTAAACTGACAGATGCAAGCAGTTTCAACGTTTATCCGTGTATTTATAAATTTAAAAAAACAAATCTAGTGGTGTATACATAGTACGAAATACCCTTAAAGGTTGAATGCAACACAAGGAACGGTTTTCATTTCAAAGGTGGATGCAAAATACCAAATAGTGGTTTTAAGACTCGAAGAAATAAACCTGACATAAGGTCTACTATATCCGTGTCCTTAAACTACGTAATAATAATCTATCTAAAATACATGGCCCCATTCCCCCTAGTAAGGAGGGTGGCCGAGCCAAAGAACACGCAGACACCAGGAAACTTACTATGAGGTACATGTGCGTTTCCTGAGCAATAACGTCAGCTAAGTAACCAACTTTAGAAGAGTATGTACCTCTTATCCTACCTGACCGAGGAATCGCCCACTCCGAAGGTGATATTTGGAAAAAGGAAATTTTCCCCACCAAACAAATTCTTTAAATAAAGCCTTTGTGACGAAAAACTTCAACGAAAAACATTGCTCTCTTTACCAAAAACTTCAACGAAAAACGTGTGTGACCAAAATCCTTTGCAACAATATAAACAAAAAATAAAAACAGCGAAAAATACAACGTTTTTATGACCATTATAACAGATCAAGATTCGTTTTATGCACCCCTTCCATAGCCTACCCGAGAAATGAATGTTACCAACACTGCCTGGATTGTGCTGTTCTGCTTTATAAATTCCCAATTAAATCTCTTAAGGTATGCAAAGCTTAAAATCTGAGTTAGGTTAGATTAGCTGGGTTAGGTAAGACCAGGTTAGGTTAATTGGGTAATTTATGTACTCACCGCCCCCAACCAAAATCGGCCATAATAAAAAAAAAAACAGTGATTTCCGAGGAAAGCAATTATCAGATTCATTCAAAATATATTGAAACTTGTTAAAAAAAATTGGTTTAACCAAAAATTGAAGGGTTGCATAAAACGGATTAACACAAAAACCTTACCGAAAAAGAAAGAAAAAAAAAAGGAATGTGTTTTTTCCTTATCATATTTTTCATGAGAATTTGGCGCTCTGATCTCGATTGTTCAGTGTAACTTTAACAACTTATATATGACAGCACCAAGGAGAATATATTAAAAAATAGAAATCATTCCCAAACAACAACTGATTATTTCTGGTGAAAAAAGTAAATTTATGGCCTATGCAAAACAAAATTACTAAGCTATCCAAACCAAGCAATGCAATATTTTTGATGGGCAAAGGGAGGTGGAATTTTTTTTTTCTTTTTTGACTGGAACTAATAAAATAACAGAACATCCCCAACAAATGAAATGAAAATAGAGACCATTGAAATAATTCATAAACCAATTGAAAAAAAAATGGTTTGAACTATCCGAATAACCACTTCAAACCTAACCTAACCTAATTTCATGAATTCGATGAGATTTATTCCTGATGGGGAGCAGAATAGAAAATATTTACTAAATAGCTTAAAAAATATTAAAATATCAACTTGGCATAATCCTTATACTAATAATAAACAAGGTTTCTCTGATGGTGTTACAGGATTAGGTGTCTGGGGTCTAGTAAACATGAGTAACCCCAGAAACCCCACGTAAATTCAAATAACCTCTGAAATTGTTAGCTTACGTTAGGCTAGTTTAGGTTAAGCTAGGTTAGACTAAGCTATGCTACGCTAGGTTAGGCGACTTGCTTTGTAAATATGAATAACCCTAGACCACCCTGGGGTTAATCTTCTTCACATGAACTGGTATCTCTAATGGTGGTATTGCAGGGCTAGCTAACTTGTGAAAAAAGAACCAATATCAGTTTGACAATTTCACAGGGAAATAAACAAGGTTTCTTGAAAGATTTTACCAGATTAAATTAAACATCAAAATTCAGAAAACCAAAGCAATCAAAATGCAACCTTGAAATAATTTCTATATTATGAACATACAAGATTTCTAAAACAGTGTTATTGGATTAGTGACCCTGTATAAAAATGAAAAAAGGAACAATCACATTATCAGTTTGGCATAGTGCTTTCTCTAATGGTGTTGCAGGATTAGGATAAAATTAAAGATTAAAACAAAAACACAACAATCAAAATATCTGTTTGGCATAATCCTATATGAGAGAGGCATGGGTTGAGTATTTCAAGGAACTGCTAAATGATGAAGATGATACACTGGCACAGATTGTGGTTCTGGAAAATGAATGGAGAATGCCAATGTCAGGTGATGAGAACGATAGAGAAATAACAAAAGAGGAGGTACGTTTGGCATTGAGAGCAATGAAAGCAGGTAAAGCACCAAGGATAGATGGGTGTCAAGTAGAAAATATGTCAAATGGTGAGGAGGTATTAGTAGAATGGATGGTTAGGTTGTTGAATGTATATTTCAAGAAAGGGAGGGTACCAGTTGACTGGAGGAGTGCAAATATAGAGCCACTTATGAAGGGAAAGGAGTATGAGTGTAGTAGTTTTAGAAGAATTAATTTGTTGATTGGAGTTGGTAAGGTATATGGAAAATTGTTAATTGAGAGAATAAGAAAAGGTACTGAGAGATTGACTGGGGAAGAACAGTGTGGGCTTAGGAGAGGAAGAGGATGTGTGGATCAGGTGTTTGTGGTAAGACAAGTGTGTGAGAAGTTCTTAGAGAAAGGAGGGTTTTTTTTTTAGGCTTTTAAGGACTTAGATAAAGCATATGACAGGGCTGATAGAGAGGCATTGTGGAGTGTGTTGCAACTGTATGGAATACATGTAAGTTTGTTGAATGCGGTCAAGACTTTTTACTTGAATAATTGAGCTTGTGTGAGTCAGGAATGGTATGAGTGATTGGTTTGAGGTGTATGTAGGGTTACATAAATATTGTGTAATGTCTCCAAGGTTCTTTGATGTGCATATGGATGAAGTGGTAAGGGAAGTACATGAAAGAGTATTAGACAAAAGCTTAGAATTAGTGGGTGAGTATGGAAGGTTCTGGAAATTGAATCAATTTATGTTTGCAGATGACACAGCACTGGTGGCTAATACTGAGAATGAATTGAATCAATTGGTGGCTGAGTTGTTAGGGTATGTGAAAGAAGTAAGTTGCAGGTAAATATTGGTAAAAGTAGTCACGAGATGCACAAATACTGTTAATGTTGGCAGATTGAATGTAAAGCTGAATGGGGAGTTGCTTAAAGAAGTTGAGAGTTTTAAGTACCTGGGGTCACACGTGGCAAGGAATGGACAAGTGGATGCCGAGGTAAGTCATAAAAAGAAGGGTGCGAGTAAATGTCTAGGTGGATGACAGGTAGGTATCTAGGAATGAATGCAAGGAGAAAGGATCTAAGAAGGTGTGATTGTGCCAACAGCAATGTATAGAGCAGAGACTTGGACTGCAAGAAAGGATGAAAAGAGCAAGTTGAATTTAATGGAGATGAGGTATTTGCGAAGTACTATTGGTGTATCTAGAATAGATAAAGGAATGCGGAGGTCAGGCAGAGAATGGGTGTTGCAAGAAAGCTGTCAGATAGGATAGATCACATTGTGTTTAGTTGGCTTGGACACATAGAAAGGATGAATGGCGAATATAGTGTAGTGCAGAAGTGGTTTGAGTAAGGTAAAGAGGAAGACTTAAAATGAGATGGATGAATGGTGTGAAAAGGGTATTGGATGCACGTAGAATATCAGTGGTGCTGGGAAGAGAGTGTACAAGATATAGGAATGAGTGGAGGAAGATTGTATACAAGCGACGCAGGCCAAAGAGATTTCTCGAACTTATTAGCTCAGTGATCTGTGATGGATGGGGTGTGAGGAGAGTTGCCATTTGATGAAGTGGTGGGAAAAACCAGCTGCGGTGGTTGGGGCTCACTGCAGAATATCCGGATAAACTGGAGAAGACGCACCTCAGCACCATCAACCGGAGAAAACACTCCTCACAATTGGCCAACTGGAGATAATGCTTCTAATAATTAAGTAACAGGAGATAGAGTACCTTGTTACATTAGGTTAAGTTAGATTAGGTTTGTTTAAGTTAGGTTAGGTTGGGTGTGCTTATCTCCAGTTAGCAAATCATGAGGAGTGCCCTCTCGAGTTGACAGCACTGAGGTGCGTCTTCTCCAGGTTATCCGAATATCCTTGCTTGCCTACTATGAGAATGATCCAAGCCAGGTGGTAGGAGGGGAAATGTGGTAACTCTTCATCCCCAAGGAGCTAAGAGGAGTGGTTGAGGTATGTGAGAATCGTGGTAAATGTGCCTCTCTTGGCTCGGCCACTCCCCTTACATGGGGGAATGGAGCTATGTATATAGAAAAATAGATAGCCCTTTATTAGGAAAAAATAATGATTTCTCTAATGGTGTAGTAGGATTAGGCTTCTCTAATAGTACTGCAGGATCACCTAAACAGAATATAATCAAAACTCAAAAAAACCAGAACAATTAAAACATATGTTAGGCATAATCCTATTTTAAGGCGAATAATGTTTCTCTAATGATCTAGCCTAGCAGGATATGGTTTGTTACAGATAGAATTTCCCTTTTATTGGTTTGTTATATTTAATATCAACTAAATACATACTTCATCAAGCTATTTTGAACATGCAGAAGCTTCATTGAACTGATTTTCTTAAAAACAAATATGGCTACAAAACACTAAATATATCTACCTTGTAGAATTGTAATTGTTCTCAAGACACACAGATAAGTAACTTTGGTACACTGATGTTAATTACGTTCCACAATCATTCAATATCGTTTTTTCAAATTTACGAGAAATTATGCGTAACTTTCATTGCTGTCATAGGGTAATATTTTATCGTCTCTTCTACACTGTTGTGAAGAAATGCCTCTGGGCAGCGTCTCCAGATCCTTTTTTTTTTTAAATCTGTAGATACACATGAAAAAATCTATAGAAATCTGTACTTAACTGTAGTTTAGTAAGTCTAAAAGTAGTTTGGTAGTTTGTGGTAGTTTACATATTGCAGAGAGTTGTTGGTGCTGAGTTGGGTGGGGAGTGGCGGTGAGGGATTGGAGATCCAGTCGTGCAGAGAGGTTGTACTTTTGGTGATGTTTATGCTTTGTTTACTGGCCGGTTTGAAATTTTTGATTTTTGGTTCATGCTGTTTTTCGGTATTATCATTATTGCTTGTCGCTCATACTGACTCATCATTGACGTTATGCCACATAATAGATAATATCAAGGTAAGAGTAAATTAATTCAATCTAATTCAAACTACAAGCTATCTAGGCTATAACCTGCAGTCATGGCATCTAAATTCACGTCGGATATGATTAGACCATTCACCGGTGAAGATGTGGTTGCATAGATAAAGAAAGTTCACTTGGTGGTGCAAAGATTTCTGATTTGGCTTCTTTTATTTCACTGTATTTGGAGGGGGATGCTCTTGCGTTGTATTTTGAAATGAGTGATAATGACCAGAATGATTCAGAAAAATAGTAGCTATGTTAAAAGAGGCATTTACTGACGGAGCCTTTGTAGCTTATGCCAAGTTGGTTACTTACTTTTTTACTTTTACTTTTTGTGGTTTATACCCTCCTGTAGAAGGCTTTGCCTCCTCACTGGCGGGTCTTAAGTTTATTTAAATATTCTTTTTTTACTTTTTATTTATCTCTCTCACACCTTGAAGGGCTCATTTATAGTAAAGAGTTCGATATCGTAGCATTTTTCAAATAAGTATGTTTTCAGTTTTTTCTTGAATTGCACCACATCATCACTGTCTCTGAGTAGCGCTGATAATTCATTATATAATCTTGGAGCACTATACTGATAGGTTCTACTACCAATATATCGATTAGATCTTGGCTCATGCAGTCTATATTTGTCATCTGCACGTTAGAGTCAAATGGACTGGGCAACCTGTTGATGTGCATGCAAATGACCTAAGACATTTGGCTGGGCTAGCTGGGTTCAAGGGGAATGGTTTGGAAAGCATTGTTTGTTTGGTTTTTGTCAATGGATTCCCAGATAAAATAAGTATAGCTTTGCAACAAGCCAATGAGGTTTTAACTCAGCCAGTTAGTGAACTGAATTACTGCAGTAAGAATTTTGTGCAAAAGTAATTATTCCTCAGTCTTTTTCTGAGAAATCAGATAAGGAGGATAGGGTTAAGATACCAAATGAAGACCGGCAGCAAAGTGGAGGGGATAGTACAGCTGATGAGGTGCATATTTTAACAAATACACATCCCAGGCGAACAAGACGGCAACATGCTTGGTTGGATAACTATGTTTCTGAGTTAGATAACTATATGTCTGAGTGAGGCAATTCTGTTGTAAATTTGCATTCATTATTTTTTTCTTTTTCTTTTAATTAGTATTAATTATAGGTTGTCTTGGTTTTTGTTGATTTGTGGATTTTCTGTTGTTTTTAAACAATTTTGTTTGTACTTCTACACAACTTGGTGTGTTGTATGATCTTGAGATCAGGGGGGCGTGTAGTTTAATGAGTCTAAAAGTAGTTTAGTAGTTTACATATGGTGGAGAGTTGTTGGTGCTGAGTCGGGTGATTACCTAATTGTGATTACCTAATTGTGATTACGGGAAAGAGCCCAAAGCTCGTATCTTCCCGTCTCCTGATCGGTTCCATTTTTAGACTTAAAAGTGAGTGGCGGTGAGGGATTGGAGATCCAGTTGTTGTGAAGAGAGGTTGTGTTTTTGGTGACGTTTATGTTTTGTTTACCGGCTGGTTTGGTATTTTTTTTTCTTTTTGGTACATGCCGTCTCTTGGTATTATTGTTATTGCTTGTCGCTCATACTGACTCATCATTGGCGTTATTCCACATAACACATAATATCAAGATAAGAGGAATTTAATTCAATTTAAACAACATTACCAAAATATAATCTGTAGAAAAATCTGTAACCTTTCCAGTGTGTTATTTACAGAACTTTTGCATTTATATGTAATTATCATTAAATTAAGCAATACAAAGCCCTCCCCCCCAAAAGCACCATTAGTCTCTGACTCTCTTAATGCATTTATATCTGTATAGTATAGTATTTGTTGGTATAGAAACAGGGTAACCATTTTAATGATGAATTTAAAGTTTCAAAACTAATGCTATGGATGGGAGAAAATTATAAACAGAAAGGTATTCATAATAATGAGGTTGAGTAGTACAATTCAGAGAAAATTATAAACAAACATATTATACAATCAATCAAACAAAAATATTCTTCAATGAATAAGCATAATGAAAAACAGGAATAAAAATTTTGTCCCTTTATATATATATATATATATATATATATATATATATATATATATATATATATATATATATATATATATATATATATATATATATATATATATATGGTAGGAAAAGCCCATTAAATAAAATAACGAAAATATATATATAAAAAGTACTTATTAATTTCGTGACCTAAACTGGTCACCTTCTCAAAGTACTGGATTGTACTTTGAGAAGGTGACCAGTTTAGGTCACGAAATTAATAGGTACTTTTTATATATATATTTTAGTTGTTTTATTTAATGGGCTTTTCCTACCAGTTTAGACTGTATGTTAACAGTTCAGTGTTATTAATATATATATATATATATATATATATATATATATATATATATATATATATATATATATATATATATATATATATATATATATATATATATATATATATATATATATATATATATATATATATATATATATATATATATATATATATATATATATATATATATATAAGCATAGCTTATCGAAACAAGTAGCATGAAAATCTATTCAAATGATGATGATAATAATAATAATGAAGAATATGACGACAACAACAACAACAACATCAATAATAATAATAATAATAATAATAATAATAATAATAATAATAATAATAATAATAATAATAAAAATAATAATAATAATAAGGATATAATATAATGATGATCATGATGAAAATAATATTGATGATAATGGCAATATGGGCCATCTTGCTTCACTTGCAGCCCCTAAACAATCCATTAATAAGTAGCTAGCCTATATGAGGATGTGTAGCAAATGAATGAAACCTATCGAAACCTGGAGAGAGAGAGAGAGAGAGAGAGAGAGAGAGAGAGAGAGAGAGAGAGAGAGAGAGAGAGAATTTCATATATATTCACAAATGATCATGAAAAAATGCACTGGTACACCAACGATTATTGATAGGATCACGTATGATATCATAACACATTTAACACCTACCCTCTCCTTTCAGTAACCAATTACGGAATGCCATTATTTAAATATCCAGTAACACTGCTTATATCACCAAATTATTCTCACACATGTATTCACTTAGAGTATAATGATGAAGATCGCACCAGAATAATTACATACAAAAAGACAGGTCACAATGATCGCCTATCGAATTTTCCTACTGAATTCACCATCACCAACCCAGATGGCAGATTCATGCCTTGGTCTCTTGCAGAGTTGCCAACTCAAAATTTCAGATGGCGCTAGACTGACCCCCTAAAAGCGCTAAAACTGCACTTCAAACTATTTCTCCTCTTCCACATGTAATATTAATTAATAACAAGCAAGATTGACTGCTTAACTAAAACACTCATCATTATTCTAGATATGCCAATTACCAGTCTGCAACCACTTCGTCCTCGGTGTCCTGGAGTTGTGTTGGAGGTCTATCATGTGAGCTTCCTGGTTGTAGTTTTGATGATTCGTATGCCTTCAATGACCCAACGTTATTCAGTGTTTCTTTGGGCAGTATATAATTATAACAACGCTTTACTCTTCTTCTTAGTCCATACTTGATAGTCAGTATCGCATTTAAGCTTTTGAGACTCAGTCTATTTCTAAGCTTTGACTTTACGATGCTTATATGACTAAATATGGGCTCTACATCAGCATTACAGTGAGGCAATGTCAACACAGTCAAAGCCAGCTCAAATCCTTTATTTATTCCCTATATGAGGCTATTTCTGCCCAAGGTGCCGGGGTGTCGGTGTTCTCTTTCCACAATACATGATGAAGCTTTCTCCAATGGAAATCAGCTCGTGTGAGAATTTCTTCATTATCAGTAAGCAGCTTTGCTAATTCCAGTATTCCAGTATTAAGAGGGTAAATTTCGTTAGTTTCGAAGTCAATAGGGTTATCAGGAGGAGTTAAAGAGATAGCCAGAAACTGTCTTGGAGCCATTAAATTTAACTAAATTTTGAGGCCCCCACTCAGATACCCTCTGCAAATCGGAGTTGAGAGTAGAAGAAAGAGTGAAACAAGAGGAGCTAAAAAATAAATAAATAAATAAATAAATAAATGCGCTGAAGCTAAACACAAAATTTAGGCGCTAGGCCACACTAAAAGGCGCTAGATCTAGCGTTAAATTGGCAACTCTGGTCTCTTGGACTTGAATCCTGTTCTCACCGACGGGACTGCCTACTATCTTAACAGGAATAAATAGGTTGCGTACAGGTTGGTTTCTTTCGTTCATTGTAACCGTTATGATGCTTGCTAGTTCTATCAAGCTGACTCTTCCGAGGCAAAGATTTTCATGTAAAGTACCAGTACGCCTTATACACGAAAACCATAACAGCTACTTTGAATTATTTTGATTTTTTTTTATTCTTACCCTTTTTTTTTATGAAAAGCAAGTGATTAAAAAAAAATCTGTAGATTTCGCTCATTTTAGAGGAAAGATCTGAAATTTGTGTAAACATGGTTATTAAAATTATATGAACTTTTCACAAGGGTTTTAAAATAAAAGTCCGTGTAACAATTAATATTTTGTTAACTTACAACTCGTTGTCCTTCGGTATTGGCGCTGCCGTGGAAACATTAAAATCAATAAATTCTCCAAATTTTGAATAGATAGCCAATACGAATAAAGCATTCCCATAGTTATTTTCAGGTTGGAATAAATAAAAACGACACCTTATTCAGCTGGAGCCTAAAAAGATGCCACATCTAAACCGAGAGAGGCACAAGGGTTGTATAACTTCCAACACCCTCAACCATTCCATTAAACGTTTAATAGCAAGGGCCTCTGCTATTACCTTGCATAGAAAAACTGCTGAATTCTCTCTCTCTCTCTCTCTCTCTCTCTCTCTCTCTCTCTCTCTCTATATATATATATATATATATATATATATATATATATATATATATATATATATATATATATATATATATATATATATATATATATATATATATATATATATATATATATATATATATATATTAATCAAATAAGCACATTACATATGTGAAAACATGAATAATTTTTTTCACTCCGACCAGGACTTGAACCTAGGACTTATAATTACTAAGTCAAGGCGCTACCAACTACACACCACAGAAGGTTAAAAGGAATCCAACCTTATAACTTATATCTGCTATACTTAAGAATGAACGCATTCTATCTGAATGCCACTATGTTCACATTACAGATTCCCCAACCTCACTCGTGTCTTCATTTTCGCATTTAATTCAATTCTTTTTCTCATTCGGGCTATGCAATAATCAAATAAGCACATTACATATGTGAAAACATGAATCATTTTTTACCCCGATCAGGTTCACAATCATTAAAAAAAAAAAGGGATTTGAACCTAGGACTTATCATTACTAAGTCAAGGCGCTACCAGCTACACACCACTGAAGGTTAAAAGGAATCTAATTCCCGGTCGGGGTAAAAAAATTATTCATGTTTTCACATATGTAATGTGCTTATTTGATTATTGCATAGCCCAGAGGAATTGAATTAAATGCGAAAATGAAGCCACGAGTGAGATTGGGGAATCTGTAATATGAACATAGTGGCATTCAGATAGAATGCATTCATTCCTAAGTATAGAAGATATAAGCTATAAGGTTGGATTCCTTTTAACCTTCTGTGGTGTGTAGTTGGTAGCGCCTTGACTTAGTAATTATAAGTCCTAGGTTCAAGTCCCGGTCGGGGTAAAAAAGATTATTCATATATATATATATATATATATATATATATATATATATATATATATATATATATATATATATATATATATATATATATATATATATATATATATATATATATATATATATATATACAGTGGAACCTCTTGTCACGAACTTAATCCGTTCCCCAGCCCCAGAAACATACCTTTTTATTTTTATGGGTTTATATGTGGCAGATATATAGAATGAAATTAAAAATAACCTTAATTATAGAAAAATGCATTACTGTAATACTAAAATAAAACATGATAATTGTATTACACTTTACCTTTGTGGTTGATAGATGCTGGCACACGTGGATGATGGTGAAGGAGGAGGAGGACTACTCCCTCGAAGGAGAGTCCCCTTACATGAAACGTCTGGCAACTGTACAGGTATTTCTGGTGCTCTTTCTCTATGTTCACTCTTGCAAGATTGGTCGCTGGCTGGTACTGGCACAAGAAAACGATCCAGAGAAATTTGTTGTTTTCTTTGATGAAGATATATTTGGAAATGGGACATCACATTGTCATTTAAAATGTTCATTGCTCTGTTGGTCACAGGTTTGTTAAGGTGATGCCTCTCAATGAAAGCCTGCACATCACTCCACGAAGTAAACATTTCTGTTATTTTATTACTTGAAACCTTTACCTTCTCATCCTCCTCAGTAACTGATTGATCCTCCTGGATAGTCTTCACCTGCTCACGCTGCAACTCAACAAGTTTTTGTGTGGTGAGATCTTGTTTGTGGTCCTCCGCCAGCTCCTCTACATCCCCCTTGTTGACTTCCAAGCCAAAATTTTTGGTTGTGGCCACAATCTCGTTCACTACTTTGACAGCTGTCTCCTTAAAACCCTAGAAGTCTCTATCAGATACACAGCCTCTTTTTTTTTTACTGAGTGTGACACTGGGACAGGCAAATAAAACAGCTCTCATCGATAAAAGACCAGGTACAAGAAACCATTAATATGCAGGAAGAGAAAAAGTTTATGGACAAGGCAGAGATGAGGTAATGAAACACAAAGGAAATGGACAGACTGAAAAAATAGTCAAAGTGCTGAGGACCTAGAGATATGGAGGATTAGACCCTGAGATGACGATAGATCTGCTTTTTGATGGGAGATAGGTCGTAAGAATTTGGAAAGATAAAAGGAGGAAGAGAGTTCCAGAGTCTGGAGGTAGATGGGAAAAAGCATTCACTGCACCGACCAATCCGAGAGCTACAAACCTCCATACTGTACCTTTTATTATTATTATTATTATTATTATTATTATTATTATTATTATTATTATTATTATTATTATTATTATTATTATTATTATTATTATTATTACTGTGACACCAGGACAGGCTAAAAATAAAATCAAAATAAATTTACCCTCATCGAGCCTGGGCACGAAGAAAATATAAAGAGAAACGGAGATGGGGAGTATTGTGACTTGTCAGATGTGAGGGGATAATAAGGCATGTGTAGCGATTATTCAAGAATTTTCAGTGTTGATGTAGGCATAGAGAGAGAACCGTAACGGAAGGAAGACTCAACATCGAACAAGACCCATCAGCAGTTGGTGCCATGGGCCAACCTATTACATGGAAATTGCTGGGTCGTTCAACTTTACATGGGGTACTGGGGATTACTCAGCTTTACAAGATCCGGGTTGTTTACATAGTCTGCCAATGTCTTCTTTATGTAAAACTGCATTTGTGACTTAACGTAGCCGTTCTCAAGTTGGAAAATAGTACAGATTCGCCTATTTCGTGGGCATTGTTAGAAGGCAACATTGCATTCGTTGACAAATCCACTCTTATATTTTATGCGTTCCTGTAGAGCACTTATCTTTGTAACTCACGGATATATCCCAGACTTTCCTTCCTAACTTGCAAACAAATTCTAAATATTACATTACAGCAACGTAAGAATGGACTTCCATAATATAAAGGCTGTGAGATGAGTCCGCTTGGCGAGTGCTACAGGCCTCAGCAGCGGGGAAGGGATGCACCTCCCCAACTCATCAGAGCAGCGATGGAAGTAGTAGCGATAGAAAAGAGAAAGGGATGATACTTTACTGTGAAGAGAGAGAGAATCCAGATTAGAAGCATGAGAAGGATAATTAATGAGTCTGACTGCCTTAGATTTGACCCTATCAAGGAGATAAGTATAAGAAGAAGTACCCCAGATATGTAAACAGTATTCTAGGAAGGTCAGGATAAGGTCTGTATACATTTTAAGCAACTGTAAGGAGGAACAATAATGATGAACACGAAACAGAACCCCCAATATTTTTGGATAAAAAATATTGTAGACGAAGAAGAAGAAGAAGTGATTCCTCCAAGACAAGTTAGAGGCTATATAGATTCCTATTATGGTGATAGAATTAAGAGGGTAAATTTCGTTAGTTTTGAAGACAACAGTGCTATCAGGAGGAGAAGAAGATAAAAAGAGAGCCAGAAACTTTCTTGGAGGCATTAAGATTAACTAAATTTTGAGTGCCCCACTCAGATACCCTCTGCAAATCGGAGTTGAGAGTAGAAGAAAGAGTGATTCGAAACTGATTATGAGTAACAGATGAAGGTTGTGAAGAAAAGGCGGAGGAAAAGTTAAGGGTAGAATCGTCAGCAAAGGCATGAAGAAGAGAGGAAAATGGGGATTGCATAAGATCATTGATGAAGAGAAGTAACAGAGTAGGTGAAAGAACAGAGCCCTGTGGAACACCACTGGTAACAAGGAATGGGCTAGATGTTGCACCATCAACAAATACAGATATAAAACGGTCAGAAAGAATACTGGAAATCATAAAACAGAGAGGAGTTAAGCCATAAGCATGGAGTTTGGCCAACAAAGTCTTGTGCCAGATTCTCTCAAAAGCCTTAGAGATATCAAAGGTGATGACAAAGGATTCCCATAGTTCCTCAGAGAAGATGACCATGCATGAGTAAGATAGGATGGAAGCCTCACTGGTGATGGGAGATAAGTTGGTAGTTTGAAAGAATGAAGCGGTCACCCTTCTTAGGAACAGGTTGAACTTGAGCATGCTTCCAAGATGAAGGATAGATACTCGTTGTCAGAATGAGGTGAAAAAGACGGCAAAGCACGGGAGCCAGTTTATCTGCTAACTCCTTAAGGAACCTTGCAGGGATGCCATCAGGACCAGATGTTTTGTTCGTCATTAGCGAACGAAGAACCTTATGAACTTTGCGCGAAGAAAGTATAAGGGAGGGCATACAGTTAGAGAGGGTAAAGATTGAGGGATAGGTGTGCTGGACTTGCTTACGGAGGAGTTGGCAGAAAATGAGAGCCAAAGAGAGTGGCTTTGTCAGTGGGAGAGCAAACAAACAAACAAACAAACAAACATTTATTTCCATTTTGTACAATGGTTATTCAACATTAATAGTAACTTAAAGTAGACATGTAATTAAACTAATAAATAAGAGGGTTAGACACATAGTTAAATTAAATGTAGCTTTCATAGAAAATAATAATGCTGTAGTAAAAATATTAATAATGTTAATAATAAAGTAGTAAGTATGCCCCTAGATACAGGATCGTTATTATCGGCATCATTTCCATATTTGTTTTCTTACAATGAGAATAATTAGTTCTTAATGAGCAGCAACTATTTGTCCAAAAGAAAACTATATAGTTTGCCTTTGAAAGCTGTGAAGGAGGATGCATTTTTAAGATGCTCTGGAATATTATTCCAGAGTGTTGGCCCTTTGATAGTGATCATCTTTGAACCTGCTTCTGTGTTTGTTCTGTGAATAAAGAGCTCACTGCTCTGTCTTGTGTTGGTTCCCCTTATATCCCTGACTGTTTTTAAATCAAATAGCCAGCTAGGATAATGATGGTCCAAAATTTTGAATACAAAAACATAAATAGCATAAGCGACCTTATTTTCTGCCCGCAGCCACCCAAGTTTATTGAGAGCTGGTGTGATGTGGTCATATTTTCTTATTCCTCCCAGGGCAACTCGAGCTGCAAAATTAATAAGCTTCTGTATTCTGTTTATCTGAGTCTTAGTGGTAGCTCCCCAAACAGTTGTGCAGTAATTAATGTGACTTAGGACTAGAGATTCAACAACAGTTATTCGAGTGGTAGTCTCAAAATTGTCTTTTATACGTGATAAGTACATTAATGTTCCTGTAACCTTTTTGCATACTTTATCTATGTGGGAATCAAACAACATGTGGTTATCAAAGTGAATTCCTAGGTTTTTGACTGTTTTGCTAGGTGTGATAATATTGTCGCAAAAATTAATTGTTGTGTTTTCTGGAATTTGTGCTATGTGGAACCTTGAACCAATAAATATGCACTGTGTTTTACTTTCGTTAATTAACATCCCAATTTCTTGGAAATAAGTTTTAATTTTTGACAGAGTGTTTTCTGCTCTTAAAGTTAGCTCTGGGAGATTATTAATATCACCACTAAGGAGTAGTTGAGTGTCATCTGCATATTGTACGACTAGACAGTCAGAAATGAAAGAAGATAGATCATTTATGTAAATGGAGAAGAGGATAGGACCAAGTACTGATCCCTGTGGAACACCAAATGATACATTTTTTGGCACAGAAATAATGTTGTTAAGACGTATGGACTGTTTACAATTAGATAGATACTCGCTAAACCAGCTTGGATCAATATTTAAGTTAATACATTTACTTAAAAGAATTTCATGGTTTACACTGTCGAAGGCTTTTGATAAGTCTAATAGTACAAGCATATTATATATATATACTATTATATATATATATATATATATATATATATATATATATATATATATATATATATATATATATATATATATATATATATATATATATATTATATATACTATTCGTAACTTTAAGCAGTGCAGTTTCCGTCGAAAGTTTCGGTCTGAAACCATGTTGGTTAATACTTAATAGTCTATATGATTCTAAATATGACATAAGTTGGCATGCAACAATTTTGTCTAATATTTTAGAGAAAATGGGTAGCATTTTCTCTAAAATATTAGAAAAAATTGTTGCATGCCAACTTATGTCATATTTAGAATCATATAGACTATTAAGTATGAGAGGGGGAAAGCTTGAGTTACAGAAATTTTTGGAGAGGTTTTTGGCTAAGGACCAGAAACATTTGTTAGTGGGATTGAGGGATAGGTGTGCTGGAATTGTTTATGGAGGAGTTGGCAGAAAATGAGAGCCAAAGAGGTGGCTTTGTCAGTGGGAGAGCAAGCTATAGAACCATCAGAACGAATGAGAGGGGGAAAGCTAGAGTTACAGAAGTTTTTGGAGAGGTTTTTGGCTAAGGACCAGAAACATTTGTCAGTGGGAGAGGAGTTAAGGTTATCTACTTTCCTTCTTATAATGGAAGCCTTTGACTTTCAAATCTGAGCAGTACAGCGATTTCTAACTATAATAAAAGCAGAGCAAGTTAAATCAGAAGGTGAGGCTTGGTAAGATCAGTGTGCCCAATTCCTGGCCTCAATAGCCGTGGAGCAGGTATGGTCAAACAAAGGATTAGGGGGAGAGAAAGTTTTTGTAGAGGAGGGGATGTACGCCTCCATTCCCTCGGTTATGATCTCGGCAACTTTTAGGGGTACCTGACCAGGGTTGTGGGACTGAATGCAGTAGGTATCCCATGGGAAGTCAAAGAGGAAGATACGCAAATCTTCACATTGGGTATGCTCAAAGTGCCAAAGGTAGCACCGAGTAGGAGGGACTGGTAGAGGGGAAGCAAAAATGGAAGAAATTGAGATTACAGACTGGTCAGATTTAACAAGTTGGGAAAGCACAGAATAAGAGTAGTTTGAATTGCTAGAAGTAAGAAATAGGTCAAGAGTGTTGGCTGCATGTTCATGTCGATCGGGAATACGAGTAGGATATTTGATAATTGCTCCTGATAATGTGTAATAGAGAAAGCAAGAGCCTCACTTCCTCCCACATCAGTGTGAGAAGAATTAAGCCACTCACTGTGGTGTACATTGAAGTCTCCATTATGGAGAACTTCGGCATGTGGGTGAGAAGATAGCAAGGATCATGGCAAGAGGACATATATTCAAAGAAAGACACTAAGTCAGTGGGGTTTGGAGAACAGTAGCAGAAGCAAAGGAATATAGTGGTAGTAGAGAGATAGATTTTTAGCCAGAGAACATCAAAGTTAGGAGATTCAAGGTTGTTGAACCCTGCAATAGGAGTGTTAGTGTTGCAGTAGGCACAGACCCCACCTTTGGAATGAAAATGGGAATACAGGTGAGGGAGGGAAGTACCTAAGTGCTGTTCCACAGACAAAAGATTAGAGTTCAGGCCACGAATGTTAGAATAGTGAAGAGTGAAAGAAACAGCTCCATTAGCAGATGCATGGATAAGAACAAAACCATTACTGCCACCAGGCGTGTCTGCCCTCAAGCCAGCAGTGGCATCAACAAGATCCTCGGAGATTCTTAGCACCCTTCCTTGCCGGGTACTGGGGACCATAAGCTGTGGATCTCCCATAAATATAGCATATATGAGGAAAGATGAGGGGAAAAAGAAACATATTGGGAGTGTTGTGACTTGTCAAATGTAATGGGATAGCAAGAGATGTGTATCGAATACGCCAGAATATTCGGTGTAGATGTAGGCATAAGGAAAGAACTGTCCTGAAGGAAGACTTAACCCGGAGCTGTCTGGACCAGTCCTAGTTAAATCCGTAATACCTTCAGTCATAATCTTTCAATGGGCGGCTGGTCCCATGGCCAAGTGGACTGCAATGTGCAGTAAGAGACCTCCTTCTTTGCTCTGTCAATGAGATTCATGAAGTAGAGGATATTGAAGTGGTCTTTCCAGAATTCACGCAAGGTCAAATTCGTGTTGTTGGTGACCTGGAAACACCTGGAAAAGACCATTTGCATACAGTTTCTTAAAATTAGAAATGACATGCTGATCCATGGGTTGGAGGATTTGCAGGAGCATTGTCCATTACCAGAGGACACTTGATGGGCAAACCTTTTACCTCAATATATTTCTTTACAGCTGGCACAAAAACTCCAGTCAACCATTCCATAAAAAGGATGAGTGTTACCCATGCCTTGTTATTCAACCTCCACATTACCAGAAGTTTACCCTTCAATATATAACTGCAATTAAAAATGCACAGATTGTCAGAGTGGTAGACTTAAAGAGATTTAATCTTGAAATCCCCACTTGCTTTAACGCACAATGAAAGTGCAATCCTGTCCTTCATTGGTTTGTGGTCAGGCAGTGCCTTCTCCACTTGGGTTATGTTGGTCCTTCTAGGCATTTAAAAAAAAATAAAAGTCCTGTTTCATCTCACTCATAAACTTGCTGCATGACGTAACCATCATTTTCAAAAAATTTAGCAAATTCTACCACATATGCATCCACTACCTTTTGGTCTGAACTAGCTGCCTCTCCATGTCTAACAACTCCATGAAATCCAGTTCGTCGACAAAATTTTTCAAACCAGCCTCTACTTGCTTCAAGTTCATCAACTTTAGCACCACTAGCAGTCGAAGTGTCAGCTACAAAGTCAAGGTGTACCTGTAGACCTTCACACTTATTATAGCCTTGCTTACACTGTCTAGAGCAAGCTCTTTTTCATTTATCCAAACTAACAATAATTTTTCTACCTCTTCTATTACTTGAGACCTATGCTTCATTAAAATAGTAATTCCTTTCGCCACGTCAGCCGCATTTAAGGTCTCTTTATTCCTTAAAATAGTACAGATGGTCCATTTCGCCATGTCATACTGTTTGGTAAGATCAGAAATATGAACATCATTCTCATGTTTAGCTATTATTCCTTTCTTTGTTTCCACAGTAATATGTTTAGGCTTTTTAACGTCCCTATCAATGACACTTTCACTTTCTTGGGAGCCATAATGAGGGCTAATTTAAAGTAAAAAGAAAAATCTTAAAATCTACAAAAAAAAAAAGCCGATCTTCACAGTGCAACCACCAATGCAGAACAGAGAGCAAACATGTAGTGGCCAAGGTAGCTGTGCATGAATATGTGCATTCTTGCCAGTGGTGGCTCATGCATAGGCACTGCAGAACTGCAGCACCCCTATTTTCACTCGATATTACCAATAGCGTTCATTATAATGAGTCTTGTTTCCTTTAATACTTTCTTTATACTTGTACATTATATAATCTTTAAGCTTAGTGCCAGTAACCATCCACTAGATTATGAAAAAATTACAAAAACCTTTGTATGGAACTGTGCGCTTCACAGTTCTAACAACGCAGTGTTTGGCTGTTTTGCGCATACGCACATGTCAAGATAAAAAGCTTCACTCTATATAGAGTGAGGACTGTCACTCATGCAGTGCCGACCCTGTTGTGCAAGTGTAAGGTAGTGTTTCTTTCACTCAGCATGTGTTGTGCTTAAAAACCGTATACTATATTCTTGAGTGTGATAAAGTGTAAAATTAGAAGATTATCATGCTTCCAGCTATTCTACTCAATTCACAGTTTTTTGGTACTTTTATATTACAGAAAATATACATAATTTAAGCATAGCCTCCTTGTATCCCTAAGAAATAAGTTCTGTGAGTGTAAGTGAACTTGATCAGCTTAAGTTTTCACAGCTGTCTCTTCATGAGAAAGCTACAGTTCAGAAAAGAGACCATTCAACAACGGATATTCAAATATCTCACCCAGGAATAAGCAACAACAAGAAGTATATTCGAAGCTTCAATTCTGAATGATACTAAAGGAAAAGTTGGCTTTCCGGTTGTGAAAGAAAAAAAGGCATTGTTTTGCTTCCCGTGTTTGCTGTTTGGAGATGATGTAATGTGGACAAAAGACGGAATTAGAAATACAAACAAAATTAAAAAAAAGATTAAAAACATGAGAAGTCAAAGCAGCACGTTGAAAATGTTGTTTCACTGTCACTTTTAGGAAACGTGAATATTAGAAGAATTGATTTCGTTTTTAAATGAATGGATCAAGCTTGAACTGTAACAACTTAGGCAATTAGAAAGTAAAATTATATTTTTTTTATCTAGGATTTTATCAAGTTTATGGATAAATTTTATTTTTATATGTTTGTTTCGTTTTACAAAATATTAACACAATGGCTAAAAATTTTCTGAGGCAGCACCCCCACTAATTTTAGCCATGAGACACCACTGGTTTGTATCTCAAAGAAATGTTTGGGTGTCGAATCAAAATTTGTTCACAAATTGTGGTCATATATATATATATAATATATATATATATATATATATATATATATATATATATATATATATATATATATATATATATATATATATATACATACATACAGGGGGTCCCCATATAACGTCAGGGTTCCGTTCCTGACAGCTGACTTAAAGTGGATTTCGACATAAGTCGGAATTCACCTACATTCGAACCTAGGTTCCTCAACCTATGTTAAAAATAAATCACTTAAAACATTGGAAAAAACTTAATGTTCGTAATCTATGATATAACAATACTAAAGCTAATCTTAATAGTATTGCTTACATTTAAAATTAACATTAATCTATAGAAATAAAGTTTTCTCATTGTAAGACAAATTTTGGAGAGGCAGGTGCTGAGGAGACTGGGGCAAGTGAGTCTGGAGAGGCAAAAGAACATTCAATACATGATCTATAAAAAATAAAAAAAAACTGTACTCTACATACTGTGTTATAAGTTCTCATTTTAAGATTATAAAACACTCTTATAAACATAAAAAATATTACACCACGACAAAATAAATTTTCATTGTAAAATTATGAAACACTCATAAACATAAAAATATAAAACTACAATAAAATAATTTCTCGTTGTTAGATAATAAAACACACTTATAAACATAAAAATATTACACTACAACAAAACTGTAGGTATTGCTTACTTTTAATGTACTCATGTGGTGTGCTTGCATAGGGAGGGAGAGACTTGGTCACGGATGCGATATTTGATTTTGATGATCGTGGCCATGGTCGTACGGGATAATCCAAGATTGCGGCCAATATTCGTAGAAGATTCTCCCTTTTCAGCACTATTTGCACTTCAGTTTTAATTTCCATAGTGATGGCTTTTCTTATCTTAGTGGCATTGACATCAGAACAATCACTAACACGCTTGAGAGGCATAGTAAAGTCAATAAAGAGCAAACATAATGCAATAGCAGACGAAAGCACTAGACACACTGTGGCAGGCGGGAATGATCTATGTGCTTTTCCTCCCTCTCCTAATGCCGCGTGATGTCTATTTCTTACACGATGCTCAACAAACTATTTAAAATAAAATCGTTTTTACAGCTATGTGTTTGGTATTTTTCTCTTTAAATCAATATAACATTTCAATATAACCAATTGTATACAGAAAAATAAATAAATAAAGCCATTAATTTGATAAATATGAATACAGCTGTGATGCTAGCTGTGCATTCAAGTATAAATAAAACTGTATTTACGGCTGTGTGTTTGATATTTTCCGTTTTAAATTCATTATTATTTTCAATATAACCAACAATATATTAAAAAAAAATAAATAAAGCCATTAACTTGATAAATACGAATACTGTTGTGCTGTTAGCTATTCATTTGAGTGTAAATAAAATTGTATTTACAGCTATGTGTTTGGTATTTTTTCTTTTTAAATTCAATATAATTTTTCAATATAACCAACTTGAAATATATTAGCCTTAAGATTATAATAAGGCATTAAATAATATGTGTGGCAAGTTCTTCTTTGTGGTTGTCCAACAGCTCCTCCAGATCCTCATTGACTTCCAAGCTCAAACTTTTGCCTGTGACCACAATTTCCCTCACAATTTGAATAGCTAACTCCTGCTTGAAGCCTTCAAAGTTTCTATCAATCACACAACGTGGCCAAAGTTTCCCCCAAGCGGAGTTCACCGTGTGATATGAGACCTGCAGTGCTTTTTCAATGAGGCCAATGCAGTGGAGGATATTGAAGTGGTCTTTCCAGAAATCACGAAGGATCAAATCCAAGTCATTGGTGACCTGGAAACAACTGGCAAAAAGACCCTTCGTATACAACTTTTTAAAATTGGAAATTACCTGCTGGTCCATGGGCTGGAGGATAGGAGTGGTGTTTGGAGGCAGAAATTTTACTTCTATGAAGTTGTACTATACAGCAAGATCTTCTTCCACACCTGAAGCATGGGCAGGAGCATTATTCATTATGAGGAGACACGTAAGGGGCAAATAATTTTCATCAAGATATTTCTTCACTGCTGGCGCAAACACTTCAATCAACCAATGTTGTTGCTGTTCCGGTTTTACATCATGGACTCAATTTTTTACCAAGGGCTAGGACACTTGCCTTCTTGCGAAGGACTTGTTTTGGCAGATGTAATCCTTACCCTGAGTGCATGCCCTTGCTAACCTCAGACCGTGATGGGGCGCGAACCCTCGACCTGACGCCTCAGAGTTGCGGACACTACCGCTTGAGCCACAGTGACTACACTTCAATCAACCACTATAGGAGTAAAATCCGCATGACCCAAGCCTTTGGCTTTGACCTTCACATTACCGGAAGGCTAGCCTTCAATACGTTATTGAGCTTAAATACATGCGGATTTTCTGAGTGGGAAGCTAAAAGAGGCTAGATCTTACAGTCCCTACTAGCATTAGCGCACAATAAAAGCTTAGGCCTGTCTTTCATAGGTTTGTGGCCAAGCAGTGACTTCTCCTCTTGAGTTATGTAGGTTCTTCTGGGCATTTTCTTCCAAAAGAGTCCCGTTTTATCACAGTGAAAAACTTGTTGAGGGATATAGCCTTCACTCTTGATAAAATTAGCGAATTCCTTTTGGTCAAAGCTAGCTTCATCTCCATGTCTAATGACGCTATGAATCCCAGTTGGTCGATGAAAGTGTACAAACCAGCTTCTGCTGGCTTTAATCATTAATGTTATAGAGATGATGTGGGGTGGATATGTATACACAACTATGCTGTAACTGCTTTTATTTTGCTACGCCATTTGTAGAAGAGTATAAATTCTAAAACTAAATGAAATATGTAAATGACATGAGAACAGTCAATAATACTGAATAATACTGAAACATTTAATAATAGGATCAAAACCCTTTTATGAAGGATCAAAACATACTATTTGTGGTTGTCAAACCTAAATAACAGAAAACACTTTCTGAGTATACAATATAATACTTAACACTAGTTAAAGGGGTATCTAAGACATAACACTTCCTTTCCCATTAAAAGAGTTTTGAGTACATGTATGGGTATATGCAAAATATATCTTGTCTTAATATCTATATTATCATAATATCATGCATGGTTACAAATCTAATTTCTTAGGAGCTATTCCCCTGGTTGCCCTATCAGGAAGTACCCTGCGTGCAACTGGACTCTGGGGTAAAGGCACTGCTAATGTGTCTGCTGAGAATGAAACCTCTGTGTTTGTGGCTGGTTACATTGCATATCTGGGATGAAGAGTTTATTCAGTATCAGTCTGATCTGCCGATAGGTGATGCTTATTGTCAGACCAAGAAGACTTTAGCTGATTAATGTGTCTCTTCATTACATTTCCATTTACTCGAACATCATAATTCATATTCCAACCTTTCGTGTAATTTCCCCAGGTACCCACTTGTCTGGTTTTGTGTATGATCGTACAAGTACTGGAGATGAAGGGTGAAAGTGTCGTATCTCCTTTTGGTGTTGTAATTGTGTCCAGCCTTTGTTCTGCTGACCACTAAGAAAATCAGGCAACATCAGATCTAACTCAGTTCTAATCCTTCTTCCCATCAACAAAACTGATGGTGCCATACCTGTAGTTGCATGCGGAGTAGTTCGATAACTTAAGAGAAATTTACTTATGCTAGTATGAACAGTAGCATGTGAGGCTTGTCGACATTTCATATTATGCTTAAATGTCTGGACAAATCATTCAGTCTCCCCATTTGTGGCAGGATGATACGGTGCAGAAAAGGTGTGTAGAATGGCATTTACATCCAAAATGTCATTGAATTCCTGAGCAGAAACCTGAGAACCATTATCAGATACCATGCACTCTGGCAGACCATGGGTTGCAAAAAGCGGCATTAGTGCTTTGATAGTGCAAAGTGAGGTAGTTGACTGCATTGGAAGTAAGAATATCCAAGAAATGGGCCAGCAAAATCAATGTGTAGCCGTTGCCAAGCATGTCTAGGATATTCCCAGGGGTGCAAACATGCTTGTAGGGCTGGATAGAGGGTATTGGGCTATTTGTAACAGTGGGTTTAGTGTTACCTTATAATCTCTACACAACCGGACATCTTCATCTTGTTTTGCTACTGGAACTAAAGGGGTTCCCCAGTATGAATACATTACTCTCTCCCATGTGCCTTCTGCTTCTAACCTTTTAATTTCCTGTTCAGCTGAGGCCTTTAAAGCATATGGAATAGGTCTCGGAGCAAAAAACTTGGGTGTTGCATCAGATTGCAGAACTAAGGTTGTCTTTGTGTTGTTTACTGTGCCATGTCCTTCAATAAAAATCTCCTTAAATTCTGAAAACACATCACTCTCAGGGGTAACAGTTTTATGTTCTACTTTCAAAACCTTCAAAATTTTCGACCATTTTAACTGAAAGTGTTTCAACCAATTTACACCCATTAATGTCTGGCCTTGGCCATTCACAGTGGTGAAGGGCATATCCTGTGCTGTTTGCTGATCATACTGAACATTAACCTTGGCTGAACCTACTACCTTGATGTTGTGTGCATTGTAATCCCACAGAACTTTATTGCATGCTTCTATGAACAAATTAGGTATTTTGCATGCCACCTGTTCTGACATCACAGAGACGTCTGCTACTGTGTCAACTTGCATGACAACCGGCACACTGTTTATGTTTACTGTAATCATTAACCTCTTGTATTTATTACTTATAGAGCTAATTTGAAAAGTTAATTGCTCTGATGGCTCATCTGACTGACCATTCTGTTGTGTTTCAGGTTTAACTGAGGTATAATTTATGTGTTTCTCTGTTTTGCAGAGCCTACACATGTTACTGAAATGACCCTTGCGTCCACAACTGTTACATTGCTTGTCAGTTGCTGGACACTTTGTCCTGTCACTGGGATAATGACCTACCTTACCACACCTGAAACATGGTTTTGCATTTGTGGATTGTTTACCCTCAGGTTTCCATGGCGATGTCTTGTTTTTACCTTGTTGCCATTGCCGTTTACCATACTGGGAGGACACTTTATAAACCTGAGAATTATTTTGTGAACCCTCAATGGCTTGAACTTGAGAATTTGCTGCCTCCAGAACCCTAGCTGTGTCTAAAACCTTATCTAATGTTAGGGTTTTCTCCTGAGGCAATTTTTTTCTAGATTCATGTGAATTACATTTGGCTATAACCTGATCTATTATGACATCCTCCTTGTTATGGAACTCACAAGTAGAAGCTAACTCTTTCAGCTCGGTAACGAAAACATCAAATGATTCACTTGCATCATGGGTGTCTATAGCGCTCTATAATTATGTATGATGTGTAGTCATTACAATACATAATCCCATCCTCGTAGCCACTGTTATATTTCTTACCTGTTGAAGATAAGTAGAGAGTTATAAAGCTCTATGAAGCTCTATAATTGTGTGTGATGTGTAGTCATTATAATACATATCCAATTCTCGTCATTAATGTTATAGAGATGATGTGGGGTGGATATGTATATAAAACTATACTGTAACTGCTTTTATTTCGTTATGCCATTTGTAGAAAAGTATAAATTCTAAAACTAAACAAAATATATAAATGACATAAGAACAGTCAATAATACTAAATAATAATGAAACATTTAATAAATGGATCGAAAACCTTTTATGAGGGATCAAAACATACTAATTGTGGTGTCAAACCAAAATAATAGAAAACACTTTCTGAGTGTACAATATAATACTTAACACTAGTTAAAGGGGTATCTAAGAAACAACAAACAAACTATACAGTGCAGGCACCAGTGCAGAACTGAGAGCTAGCGAGTGGGAAATGTGGTCAACTAGCTAACACATGTGTCTTTGTGGGTTGGTTTTTTCATGCTTTGGAGTAAAAAAAAATTCAAAATTTTTGTTCATGGGTTGATTTGTTCATGGGAACAGGCGTTCCTGGGTTGGGGTCACGATTGTATATATATATATATATATATATATATATATATATATATATATATATATATATATATATATATATATATATATATATATATATATATATATATATATATATATATATATATATATATATATATATATATATATATATATATATATATATATATATATATATATATATATATATATATATATATATATATATATATATATATATATATATATATATATATATATATATATATATATATATATATATATATATATATATATATATATATATATATATATATATATATATATATATATATATATATATATATATAAATATATATATATATATATATATATATATATATATATATATATATATATATATATATGTATATATATATATATATATATATATATATATATATATATATATATATATATATATATATTTATCAGAGGAAAACTAAAGGTAAAAGAACAGGTTTTAAGGCTAAAGAGAGCGGATGGAAGCATCAATGAGACGGATGAAGAGATCTGCAAAGAATTGAACAAGGAGTTTCAGTCAGTATTTACAGTAGAAAATACCCCACCCCCTCACATTGCAGTGACAGAAGCTCAAGGGCCGGTATTAGAGAACATCAACCTTACAGCCACAGAGGTATGCAAAGCGCTGATGGATTTAGATGTTCATAAAGCTACAGGTCCTGATGACATATCCCCTCATGTGCTTAAAAAATGCGCAAACACAATATCAGTGGCACTAAGTATCATATTTAAGGAGTCACTGGAGTCGGGGGAGATTCCAAGATGCTGGAAACAAGCAAATGTGATACCTATCTTCAAAAAGGGAAGGAGGGATACGGCTCTGAACTATAGACCAGTTTCCTTGACCAGCATAGTTTGCAAACTTATGGAGAAACTACTAAGGAAACATATCTCTCTTCACTTGAAATCCTTCAACTTTTTGTCAGTGAGGCAACATGGCTTCAGAGAATGTAGATCAACAGTAACAAACTTATTAGAATTTTATGATGAGGTAAGCCAAATCTTACAGGAAAGAGAGGGATGGGCAGATTGCATATTCCTAGACTTCCAGAAAGCGTTTGACACTGTTCCACATGGGAGACTTATTAGGAAGCTGCAATCAATGGCTAGAATAGGTGGAAATGTTTTGGAATGGATAAAAACTTACTTAGAAGGAAGGGAACAGAGGGTTAGAGTAAGACACTCAGTGTCTGAATGGAGAAGAGTTAGTAGTGGAGTTCCACAGGGTTCAGTTTTAGGGCCACTTTTGTTCCTTGTATATGTAAATGACCTACCAAAGTCTGTAAATTCATTCATGAATATGTTTGCTGATGATGCAAAGATTGTGAAGAAAGTAAAAAACGAGAACAATGGTAGAGAACTTCAGGAGGATCTAAATAATCTGCATGAGTGCTCAGAAAAGTGGCTAATGAAATTCAATATTTCAAAATGTAAGGTAATGAGAATGGGTACAAGTGCAAGAAGGCCCAAGCTTGACTACTTGGTGGCTGGAGTACAACTTCAAGAGACAGAAAATGAGAGAGATCTAGGAGTAAACATACTGGCAGATTTGTCTCCAGAAATACATATAAATGGCATAGTAAGGGCAGCATATGCATTCTTAGCAAATGTAATGGTAGCCTTCAGGCACATGGACAAGGAAATGTTCAGAAATATTTATGTAACCTATGTGAGGCCAAAACTCGAATATGCAGCCCCCTTTTGGAATCCGAGCTTGAAAAAGCACATAGCTAAGCTTGAAAATGTTCAAAGACATGCCACGAAACTGGTGCCAGAAATACGCAATCTCAGTTATGTTGAGAGGCTGAGGGAATTAGACTTACCATCACTCGAAGCTAGAAGAGTGAGGGGGGATATGGTGACAGTCTTTAAATTCCTTCATGGTTATGATAGAGTGGATAGGGATCGATATTTTGATATGGCTGGCTCTAGAACTAGAGGTCATAGTTTGAAGCTTCGTAAGAAAACTTCTTTGCAGGATGTAAGGAAATACTTTTTCAGTGTAAGAGTAGTTGATAATTGGAATTGGCTAAGCGAGGAGGTAGTTAATGCTATCGCAATCCATAGTTTTAAGGGCAGGTATGATAAGTATCACTAAGTATAAAATGGAAGCGATCAGGAGACGGGAAGATACGAGCTTTGGGCTCTTTCCCGTAAACACAATTAGGTAATCACAATTAGGTGAGTACATACATACATACATATATATATATATATATATATATATATATATATATATATATATATATATATATATATATATATATATATATATATATACATACAAGTATTGTGAGTAAAAAACTTATATTTGTTGTATGACGAGACTGTCTAAAATATTAAAGGAAAAAATTGAGAACATTTTTGTGAGGGGAAAGAGAAGAAGTTGTCCTGTTCTGCCTTGAAGGAAATTTAGAAGAGTTGCCAGAGGTGAAGCCATCACATTACATTATCTAATTTTTTGTGTAAATTGGGAAGAGCTATTAAGCCGTTCACCTGATCCTGTGGTTCCATATATTGTTAAAATCAGTATCCTTCCCATTTATATTAATTTGATAGCTAGTTTGATACACGAAATAACTGAATTATTAAATAAATACCAAAAATACAACTGTCAACAGTAGTGAGTTAAGTTGCCAAGTAGTACAGCTGTCTTATTTTCTTCATTTTTTTTCTTTTCTTTTAGCTTTCTCTTTTACTATTATTTTTATTTTGTATATATATTGAGTTAAATGTAAAGTCTGATCCTGTGATAACATATCTTGGTTAGCAAGTGAGTTTACCAGTTAAGAAGAATATATAGCAGAAACAGGTGGGTGTCTCCTCAGACACAAATTCGAATTTTCCTTCAGGTTTGACTTTTGTTTTTGTTGCATTTTTTTTTCTTTTTCTTTTTATCCTCAAATTACCATAGCCAAATTTTTAAGTTAAGATGTGTATTACCAGAAAAGAGAGAAACTGAGTCACTAAATAGTACTTATATGAAGATATAAAAATTCTGTTTGAAGCTTAAATAAAAGTTTTTCTCTTTTTTTTCTCTTTCTCTTCTTCTTTCTATATTCTGTGAGAGGGAGAACATAAAAATGAGGCCATCTCTGTCCCAAACCTCTCCCACCCATGGATCGGGAGGAGGGGTAGCTATTAGGAGACTAAAACAGAAAATCAAGGATTTAGAGGCAATGGTTATAAGCCTTGATGATAAAATTCGGAATATGGATAGAGAAATGAAAGAGAATGAAACACTCAGAGAGGAAATAAGATTTTTGGAGGAAGCAAATAAAACACAAGGGCAGGAGAGAAAGGAACTAGAAAGACGAATAAAGAAGCTGGAAGGGGAAAAGAGTCAACTAGAAACTAGGATTTCTAAACAAGAAGATAAAAACAAACAGCTGAATGACAACCTAAATGAATTAGATGTTAGTTCACTGCTCTCTTCTGAGAGAGAAGAGATTGCAGCTTGGAATGTCCAGATTAAGGAAAACATTGAACAGTTTAGAAAAGACTTCCAGGAGCTGAATATGGAACATGATACCATGAGAATTTCCTTTGCTGATGCACTAAAGGGGAATGTGGCAGTAAAGGAGGCTGTAAAGGTGGTGGCACTGGAAAACATACAAACAGTTGACTATAAAGAGACAGTAATCGAAAAAATGAAAGACGTTGTGATGGAAAGGGCAAACCCACTGATCAAACAGGCACTTGATAAAGAGGAGACAGTGGTAATCTCAGGCATAAGCGAATCCCAGGATCCAACATGGCAGGGGAGACTTGAAGAAAATAAAGCTAGGGTTGTAGACCTGATAAGAAAGCTTGAAGTAGTTTGTGGTCCTGAGGATATTGTAAGCATACACCAACTAGGCAAATATTCGAGGGAAGGAAAGCCAAGACCAACAAAAGTAACCTTTGAGAGAGGGGAAACATGTAGGGAAATATTGTTGAGAAAAAATAGTCTAAAAGACCTTCAAGAATTCAAAGAAGTGTTCATTAGACGATACAGAACACAGGAAGAGATGGGAAAGATAAAAAAACTTGTTGCAAGAGGCAAGAAGGGTAAATGAGGAAAGAAATGAAGAAGAGAAGAAAAATTTTCATTTCAGAGTTCTTCCAGACAAAGGGGAGATAAAGAAGATAATGACAGAAGATCAGGGGATGGGGCCTCGTTAAAATTGTTATACACAAATGCTGATGGATTAGCTGGTAAGGCAGTAGAATTAAAAGATAGGATTCACAACAGTAAGGCAGATATAGTAGCAATTACAGAGACTAAGTAGAGTGAGGACATAAACAGTGACACGGTTTTTCCTAAAGGATTCAGAATATTAAGGGCTGAAAGATCTGAGAGGACTGGAGGAGAGATAGCGCTGCTCATAAGTGAAAGGATTCAGGTTGAAGAAATAAACTTGGCTATAGAAAGTGAGTTCAAGGAATTTCTTGTTGCTCGCATAAATACTGGGTCAGAGAGCATTATAATAACTGTTGTATATAACCCACCAAGGAAACAGAATAGGCTAGAAGTTTATGAGGAAAGTCATATAGGTAATATTGAAGTCATAAACTCAGTTGTTAACATGGCACGGGAGAGAAAATGTACGATTTTGATTACGGGAGATCTTAATCATAAAGAAATAGATTGGATAAATCTTGACCCACACAGTGGTGAGGACTCATTCGGGGCAAGATTCTTAGATTATGCACAAGAGAATTTCCTACACCAACATGTAATGGAACCAACGAGGGCCAGGGGTGGGGATGAGCCATCACTACTTGATCTAGTATTCACAGATAATGTGTTGGATATTGAAAAAATTGAGTATGAACCACCAATTGGAAAGAGTGACCACTGTGTGTTGTTGATGGAGTATATCATTGAAGATATTCTGCCTGAGAGTAGAGGCACTGAGGACATGAGGAGGAACTATCCGAAAGGAGATTCATCAAAATGAAAGAGCTTTTTGCAGTTATTGACTGGAGAACCTTATTTTACAACAAATCTGTACAAGAAATGTATGACATCTTTTGTGAGAAATATGGGAAGATAGTAGATTGCTGCATACCTCTCACCAAAGTAGGTGTAATTCATGCCAGAGAGAAATGGTTTGATAATGAGTGTGAAAGAGATAAGGAGTGGAGAGACAAATGCTGGAAAAAGTATAGGAGGAGAAAAACATAAATGCCTGGCAAACCTACAAAAGAGCAAAATATGACTACCTAAGTAAAAGGAGAGAGGCAGAGAGAGACTATGAGAGGGACATCACCAAGAAGACTAAAGAAAATCCCAAGCTTTTCCACAGCTTTATCAGAGGAAGACTGAAGGTAAAGGAAAACGTTTTAAGGCTTTAGAGAGCAGATGGCAGCATCACTGAGACAGATGAAGAGATCTGCAAAGAATTGAATAAGGAGTTTCAGTCAGTATTTACAATAGAAAATACCCCACCCCCTCACATTGCAGAGATAGAAGCTCAAGGGCAGGTATTACATAACATCAATCTTACAGCCACAGAGGTATGCAAAGCGCTGATGGATTTAGATGTTCATAAAGCTACAGGCCCTGATGACATATCCCCTCATGTACTGTATCATATTTAAAAAGTCACTGGAGTCAGGGGAGATTCCAAGATGCTGGAAACAAGCAATTGTGATACCTATCTTCAAAACGGGAAGTAGGGATACGGCTCTGAGCTATAGACCAGTTTCCTTGACCAGCATAGTTTGCAAACTTATGGAGAAACTACTAAGGAAACATATCTCTTCACTTGGAATCCTTCAACTTTTTGTCAGTGAGGCAACATGGCTTCAGAGAAGGTAGATCAACAGTAACAGACTTATTAGACTTTTACGATGAGGTAAGCCAAATCTTACAGAAAAGAGAGGGATGGGCAGATTGCATATTCCTAGACTTCCAGAAAGCGTTTGACACTGTTCCACATGGGAGACTTATTAGGAAGCTGCAAGCAATGGCTAGAATAGGTGGAAATGTCTTGGAATGGATAAAAACTTACTTAGAAGGAATGGAACAGAGGGTTAGAGTAAGACACTCAGTGTCTGAATGGAGAAGAGTTAGTAGTGGAGTTCCACAGAGTTCAGTTTTAGGGTCATTTTTGTTCCTTGCATATGTAAATGACCTACCGGAGTCTGTAAATTCATTCATGAATATGTTGGCAGATGATGCAAAGATTGTGAAGAAAGTAAAAAATGAGAACAATGGTAGAGAACTTCAGGAAGATCTTAATAGTCTGCATTAGTGGTCAGAAAAGTGGATAATGAAATTCAATACTTCAAAATGTAAGGTAATGAGAATGAGTACAAGTGCAAGAAGGCCCAAGCTTGACTACTCGGTGGCTGGAGTACAACTTCAAGATACATAAAATGAGAGAGATCTAGGAGTAAACATACTGGCAGATTTGTCTCCAGAAATACATATAAATGGCATAGTAAGGGCAGCATATGCATTCTTATCAAATGTAAGGGTAGCCTTCAGGCACATGGACAAGGAAATGTTCAGAAATATATATGTAACCTATGTGAGGCCAAAACTCGAATATGCAGCCCCCTTTTGGAAACCACACCTGGAAATGCACATAGCTAAGCTTGAAAAAGTTCAAAGACATGCCACGAAACTGGTGCCAGAAATACGCAATCTCAGTTATGATGAGAGGCTGAGGGAATTAGACTTACCATCACTCGAAGCTAGAAGAGTGAGGGGGGGATATGGTGACAGTCTTTAAATTCCTTCATGGTTATGATAGAGTGGATAGGGACCGATATTTTGATATGGCTGGCTCTAGAACTAGAGGTCATAGTTTGAAGCTTCGTAAGCAGACTTCTTTGCAGGATGTAAGGAAATACTTTTTCACTGTAAGAGTAGTTGATAATTGGAATTGGCTAAGCGAGGAGGTAGTTAATGCTATCTCGATCCATAGTTTTAAGGATAGGTATGATAAGTATCACTAAGTATAAAATGGAAGCGATCAGGAGACGGGAAGATACGAGCTTTGGGCTCTTTCCCGTAAACACAATTAGGTAATTACATACATACATACTTACATACATACATACATACATACATACAGGCATATATATATATATATATATATATATATATATATATATATATATATATATATATATATATATATATATATATATATGAAGCAAAAAAAGGCCCATAAATAAAACACAAAAAGAAGCTAAGATGTACTATATATTGCGACTGGACTCCAGTCCTCTTCTGGTACAAATGAATCGATAAATACAAAGCTCTGGATAGAGGTGGGGAGAGATGCTAGCTACGATTGCCAGGAGGATCCACGATGGGATTATCTTCAAACCTCAGGTCAGGTGGACGGTCATTTGGCATAATCTTCTTAATGAGATTTTTTAATAATGCTTCATCCACAACGTCAGATCTCCACTGTCTATTTGATAAATTTAAGGTTTCTGATTTTTCTATAATGGCTGCTTCAAGTATCTTTCTCCTATATTGGTAATTACTCTTATATAACAATGAGGACTCACTCCAATTAATATGGTGACCAGTATCTCGCATATGCACAAATAAAGCAGAACTTTCAACACCATATCGCACTCCTCTTTTATGCTCAGAAATTCTCTGGCCTAGCGAACGACCAGTTTGACCTATGTAAGATTTATTGCAGGAACAGCAATCAATTTTATAAATCCCTGCTTCTAAAGCTTTTTTATTTTGATATACGTTAATAAGTGAAGAACCAATTATTTTGGGATAAATAAATATGAAAGGATTACTTCTGCCCAATTGATCACTAAGAATTTTAATATTTTCTAAATAGGGTATTTTAATTGTATTAGTAAAGTTTATTTTTGGCTGTTCTGTCGGCCCATTATAAAATATTTTGTTTGCTTTGTTAATTGCTTTTTCGATTTCATAAGCGGGATACATGAGACTTTCTAATTGATGGCGAATTAATTTGAATTCGTATTTCAAATGATGAGTGGAACACACTCTAAGACCTCTTAGGAAAAGATTGCATGCAACACCAGTTTTTACAGACAAAGCGGAGGACGTGCTTCCAGCAGCTCTAGTCTTGACCATACTTAGTACAATGGAGAGTGGTGGTGTTCTTTGTGCTGGTGGTGTTAGTGGTAGTGGTGTTGGTGGTGGTGTCGTTGTTGGTGCTGTTTGTGGCTGTGCTGGGGATTTGTCCTCGTCTGACGCAAGCAAACTCATTTTTAATTTAAGAAATGAGTTGGCCGCAGTCAGGCAGGAGGTCAGATCCTTAGCTGAGGAGAACAAGGATCTGAGAGGTAAGGTAGAGGGGTTAACCAGGAAGGGACAATTGAATAGTGAAGACGACTGGAAAGTTGTGAATAAGGGTTCAACGAAGATGGTTCTTAAGAAAAATGATACTATTAGACTACACGTTGCTAATTCATTTAGTTCACTTAGAGATGAATGTGACAGTAGCGGCAGAAATTCTTCAGGACCCATAGAGTCAGATAGGTGTACTAGCGATCGTAGAAATGGAAGTGGGAAAAGCTCTCAGGTCAAGAGCCTAGGTAAGTCTCCCAAGGTCGGAGTAACCCATCCTCCGGATAAGTCTCGTTCTTTGGTAATTGTAGGGGATTCACTATACAGATATGTAGACAGGAAACTCAGGCATAGAGTTAGAGGAAAATATTTTTTTCCTGGAGCAGGTATGAAGAAGGTGGGTGAGTCAATAAATAGCTGGATTGAGAAAAAAGATGTTGTTTGTTTGATAGCTGGGGGAAATGACGTGCAGGATGGTAGAAGTGAAGAGCTGATTAGGTTGTATAGACAAGCCTTGGATAAGATCAGGAAAAGGGGTGCAGTTCCTGTGATGTGTGGTATTCTCCCTAGGCTTAGCCAAAGTTCAGAGTGGTGGTCTCGAGCTATAGGAGTAAATGCTAAGATGAAAGTCTTCTGTCGGGAGAATAATATAGGTTTTATAGATGGGTGGGATCACTTCACTAGTCGTAAGCATATGTATGCAAGGGATGGAGTGCATCTTTCTAATTCAGGTGTCTCGGTATTGGCTGGTATGATAGACAGAGAGGTAGGGGGGTTTTGTTAGACACAAATAATGAAATGAATAATACTTGTGCAGAGAAATTAGTCAGTAAGGGTTCAGTAAATAGTGGGTCAAATAACTGGGAGTCTAAGGATAAGAACCATTTGTTACATAGAACAAATATTAACAAAAAGAATAGCCACAAGAAGGGTAAAGCTAGAGAAAGTTTAAAAGTATATTATACAAATAGCCGTAGTTTAGGTAACAAGATAGAAGAACTGAGAGCCATAGTATGTAGTAAGAGACCGGATATAATATGCATTAGTGAAAGTTGGATTAATTTAGAAAGCAAACACCTTAAAGCTGAGTACATAATTACAGGATATAAACTTTATAATGCTGATCGTAGTGCAGATAGAAGAGGGGGAGGGGTAATTATGTATATTAAAGATAGCCTCAGAAGCTGCATTAAGTCTGGAATTAAGACAAATCTAAATTCAGAAACCTTATGGGTTGAAATTAAAAATAATATAGAAAGTCTAGTTTTAGGAGTAGTCTACAGACCACCTGATCTAGACAATATAAAGTCGCAAGTTATATACGATGAAATTTCTAAAGTGACCAGGTCAAATAGAGTTTGCATTGTAGGCGATTTTAATTTTAGACATATTAACTGGGAAACCATAACAGGTGATAGTAGCTCTAAGGAGTTTTTGGAAGTAGTAGAAGACGATTTCCTTTCTCAGCATGTACTTGAAGCAACACGGGGGGTGAATACACTAGATTTAGTTCTTAGTAATAGAGAGAATATGGTTACAAATTTAGAAGTTGGTGAACCATTGGGCAACAGTGACCATGATTCCATTAGCTTTAACATAATTTTCAAGGAAACTATAAAGGAATATAAGAATATTGTTCCAAACTTTAGAGCAGGAGATTTTGAGGGCTTAAAAACTATATTATCTAATGAGGTATGGGAAGGGATTTCTGGGGTACAGATGTGGGTAGTTAATCCAGCAGGTCAGGTCGCAGGTAGCGGATTACCCCGAAATTTGAGTACCACATGCCAAGGATTATCACAAGATAAGATCAATACATTAAATTCTCTCACAGGAAAGAACAGCAGTCCGTCAGTTAATATAAATTTGGATGAGGAATATAACAATTTTGTCATGACTCTTAAGAATAGTCAGAGAGACTATATTCCCATGAAACATTGCAGATCAAGAAAAAATGACCCTAAATGGATGAACAATAGAATAAAGAATCTTATAGGTATTAAAAGAGGAATATACAGGAAACTAAAAAGAGGTGAAGAGCAGGTGAGGCAGCAATATATACAGTTAAACAGGGTAGTTAAAAAGATAGTTAGAGAGTCGAAAAGAAAATACGAAGTTAGAATAGCAGGAGAAGCTAAAGAAAATCCTAAAGGGTTTTATCAACATTATCAAACAAAATTTAAGGAAAAAGTCGGACCAATTGAAGTAGCCAATGGCCATATCACAGATGACGATAAAGTGATGTGTACATGTTTAAATGATTATTTCTTATCTGTATTTACCAATGAAAACTTGGAAAATATTCCGGAAGTAGAATCCATTTACAGAGACAGTCCCGATAATATACTTAGTTCAATAAATATTACGAGAGAGGAGGTAATAAAAGAAATAGATAAATTAAAGGCTCATAAATCTCCGGGACCTGATGGAATATATGCTAGAATATTAAAGGAATGCAAGGAAGAGCTTAGTTGTCCACTAACTGCATTATTTAATAATTCAATAAAATTAGGATCGGTACCCATGGAGTGGAAATTGGCAGATGTGGTACCAATATTTAAAAAAGGAAAACGAGTTAAAAAGAATAATTATAGGCCGGTAAGTTTAACGTCAACAGTGGGTAAGATTCTAGAATCCATAATTGCAAATAAAATAAGGGCACATCTAGAATTACACAGACTGATAAAACTTTCACAACACGGGTTTCTTAAGGGTTTTTCGTGCCTTACAAACTTACTGTCTTTTTATTCAGAAGTTTACGAGGCAGTAGATTGTGGCAAAGAATATGATACAATATATCTAGATTTTAGCAAAGCTTTTGATAGAGTTCCTCACAAAAGATTAATTAAAAAGCTGGAAGCTCATGGTATAGGAGGAGTTATTCTCAGATGGATCAAACAATGGTTAAAAGACAAAACAGAGGGTTTGCATAAATGGAGAGAAATCAGAGTGGGGCTCGGTTACTAGCGGGGTACCACAAGGCTCGGTACTGGGTCCCCTATTATTCATCGTATATCTAAATGATCTGGATTCGGATATCAGTAGTAACCTAAGTAAATTCGCAGACGACACTAAAATAGGTAGAACTATAAATGGAAAAGAAGACATTCATGCTTTACAGGAAGATCTAAATAGATTATCTGAATGGTCGGACAAATGGCAAATGGAATTTAATGTTGAAAAATGTAAAGTAGTTAAAATGGGTACTATAAAAGACAATACTAGTTATAAGCTAAATAACCATGAAGTCATGAGTTCTCAGTGTGAAAAGGATTTGGGAGTTCTTGTGAGTAGTAGTCTTAAGCCAAGAGAGCAATGCACAGCAGTCAGAAATAAAGCAAACAGAATTTTAGGATTTATCTCAAGAAGCGTTAGCAATAGGACAGAAAAAGTTATTTTGCAGCTTTATCTTGCATTAGTTAGGCCCCATTTAGATTATGCTGTGCAATTCTGGTCACCCTATTATAGAATGGAAATTGAATCCTTGGAGAGAGTGCAGCGAAGAATGACCAAGATGATACACAATATCAGAAATCTACCATATGAGGACAGATTAAAAAAACTTAATCTACATTCTCTAGAGAGGCGAAGAGTTAGGGGGGATATGATTGAAGTGTATAAATGGTTTAAAGGGATTAACAAGGGAGATATTAATAAAGTTTTAAAAATTCATGATCAAACCAGAACTCGTAATAATGGATTTAAGCTTGATAAATTTAGGTTCAGAAGGGAAATTGGTAAAAATTGGTTTGGTAATAGAGTAGCTGATGCATGGAACAAGCTACCTAGTAGGATAGTAAATGCCAATACCTTAGAAACCTTCAAATGTAGATTAGATAGACATATGACAGAGGTAGGGTGGGTATGAATAGGTTAGTGCTTATTAGAAAAATCATAAAAAGAAAAATAGAATAAATGAGTAGAGTAGAATAGAATAGGTTAGACATGCTGAAAATACAATTCAAAAATGGAGCTGCCTCGTGTGTGCCAGTAGGCATGTTGCAGTGTCCTCTATTCTTATGTTCTTATGTTCTTAACTTAGAAAGTGTATATAAGAGACGGAGAAAGTTTTCTTCCTATAGACAGTAAATGCCATCCGATTCCCATTCGGATTTAAACTTGATGCTGGGGACTAAATCATTAAGTTTACTAAAAATAAATGTCAAATTCTCCCCAACGGGAGTCCCAATATGAAAATATATCATCTACATATCGCAACCATATCATTTCTTTGGGCTTAATGCTGACTAGAATCTCTGTTTCAAAAAACTCCATATACAAGTTGGCCAGAAGGGGGACAAGGGGCTTCCCATACTACATCCAAATTTTGGCTTGTAAAAACTACCATTAAAGGAAAATACATTATTAGTGACGCTTAACTTAAGTAAATCCATGGTTTTTTCAAGACCTAGTGGAAAATGCTCGGCAAAGGGAATCAGTTTAACGCTAAGGAACTGTAAAACATCATCTACTGGAACTTTAGTGAACAAAGATTCTACATCTAAACTAAGGAGCTTTACATTACTTAAAGGAATATTTGAGTTATTAAATTTTTAAATAAAATCTTCAGAATGTTTAAGATGAGATGAAGAAAATAATCCCAAAAAGGGGGAAAGCAGACGGAAAAATTCTTCTTCTTGATAAGGATTCATATATTGATAAAGCCATGGAACTTCTTAATGATGAAAACACCTATGAGAAATTAGTTAAAGATCCCCTGAGCACCATATCTGCAGAGTTCTATAAATCCGTTCGCAAAATTGGTAAAAACAAGAAGAATATTGAATTGCTTGAATCATATAAAGTCACCAATAGCTCCCTTCCCAACTTCTATGGTCTTCCTAAAACTCACAAAGACGGCATTCCTTTACGCCCTATAATATCATGCAAGGGTTCTTTCATATATAAGATTTCCAAATGGCTGGCAAGTCTGCTTTCCTCCTTTTTGGAATAATTTTTTTCATCTCATCTTAAACATTCAGAGGATTTTATTAAAAAATTTAATAACTAAAATATTCCCTTAAGTAATGTAAAGCTCCTTAGTTTAGATGTAGAATCTTTGTTCACTAAAGTTCCAGTAGATGATGTTTTACAGTTCCTTAGCGTTAAACTGATTCCCTTTGCCGAGCATTTTCCACTAGGTCTAGAAAAAACCATGGATTTACTTAAGTTATGCGTCACTAATAATGTATTTTCCTTTAATGGTAGTTTTTACAAGCAAAAATTTGGATGTAGTATGGGAAGCCCCTTGTCCCCCCTTCTGGCCAACTTGTATATGGAGTTTTTTGAGACAGAGATTCTAGTCAGCATTAAGCCCAAAGAAATGATATGGTTGCGATATGTAGATGATATATTTTCATATTGGGACTCCCGTTGGGGAGAATTTAACACATTCTTTAATATAAACTTAACGATTTAGTCCCTAGCATCAAGTTTAAAACCGAATGGGAATCGGATGGCAAGCTACCATTTTTGGATGTCTTAGTTATGAGAGAACCCAACAAATACTCGTTTACTGTCTATAGGAAGAAAACTTTCTCTGTCTCTTATATACACTTTCTAAGTTATCATGCTTTGTCTGTAAAAACTGGTGTTGCATGCAATCTTTTCCTAAGAGGTCTTAGAGTGTGTTCCACTCATCATTTGAAATACGAATTCAAATTAATTCGCCATCAATTAGAAAGTATCATGTATCCCGCGTATGTAATCAAAAAAGCAACTAACAAAGCAAACAAAATATTTTATAATGGGCCGACAGAACAGCCAAAAATAAACTTTACTAATACAATTAAAATACCCTATTTAGAAAATATTAAAATTCTTAGTGATCAATTAGGCAGAAGTAATCCTTTCATATTTAATTACCCCAAAACAATTGGTTCTTCACTTATTAACGTACATCAATATAAAAAGCTTTAGAAGCAGGGATTTATAAAATTGATTGCTGTTCCTGCAATAAATCTTACATAGGTCAAACTGGTCGTTCGCTAGGCCAGAGAATTTCTGAGCATAAAAGAGGAGTACGATATGATGTTGAAAGTTCTGCTTTATTTGTGCATATGCGAGATACTGGTCACCATATTAATTGGAGTGAGTCCTCATTGTTATATAAGAGTAATTACCAATATAGGAGAAAGATACTTGAAGCAGCCATTATAGAAAAATCAGAAACCTTAAATTTCTCAAATGGACAGTGGAGATCTGACGTTGTGGATGAAGCATTCTTAAAAGACCTCATTAAGAAGATTATACCAAATGACCGTCCACCTGACCTGAGTTTTGAAGATAATCCCAT
>JAXCGZ010007880.1:0-35000 GCA_037179515.1 Halocaridina rubra | reverse complement strand
CCATATGAAGGAGATTAGCAACTGTAAAGTAATAAATGGGGAGAGTGTAGTAGTGCAACATAGGATAGTAGTAACTGATTGCAGGCTCAGGAAATGTAGAAAAAGTAAGAAGCCGAGGATGAACCCAGAGATAAAGTGGTGGAGATTGAAAGATGCAAAGCTGACAGCTATGTTTAAGGGAAGAGTGTTGGAAGCGATAAGGTTGCATGAAGAAGTACAAGAATGGTGGACAGAAAATAGTAAGGTGATTTTGAGGGTTGGTGACGAGGTACTTGGAAAGTCATCAGGAAGGAAACCCCCAAATGATAAAGAGTCATGGTGGTGGAATGAGCAAGTGCAAGAATGGGTGAAGAACAAGAAAGAAGCTAAGATAAAGGCAGATTTATCAGGCCTGGAGCAGGATAAAGAAGAGTACATAGCAGGCAGAGAAGGAGGCAAGGAGAGCAGTAGCAAAAGCAAAGGCAGAGACATTGAATGAAGTCTATGAAGAGCTGGAAACACCAAAAGGAGAGAAGAAAATATGGCGAATTGCCAAGGCCCGAGATGCTGTAGCCAAGGACTTGACCCAAGTAAGACAAATATAGGATAACTATGGAGTAGTTCTAGCAGAAGAGGATGAAATAAAAAGCAGATGGGAGACTTACTTTGAAGGATTACTAAATGAAGAGAACCCAAGAGCAGTATTTGAAGATGGACTTCCAAATGAAGCAGTTACAACAACAGTGGCTAGAAGAGAGGTAGAACAGGCAGTAAGGAAAATGAAAAATGGAAAGGCAGCAGGACCTGTTAAGATGCCAGTGGAGGTATGGAAGAGTCTTGGAGAGGAAGGCATAGATATCTTGTGGGACTTAATGCAAAAGATCTTTAGTCAGGAAAAGTGGCCAGCAAAAGACGAGAGGTAGTGGAGGAGAAGCTTGAGGAGTGGAGAAGAGTGATGGAGGATAGAGGACTGAAAATCAGCAGGAAAAAGACAGAGTACCTGAGGTTGAGAGATGATGAGGATGGGGAGGTCAATTTGCAGGGGAAGGTGTTGAAAAGAGTTGAAAAGTTCAAGTATTTGGGATCAACAGTAGCAGAGGATGGTGACCTAGAGTAAGAAATAACCCAAAGAATACAAGCGGGATGGAAGAACTGGAAGAAAGTGTCTGGGGTGCTGTGCGACAAGAATAGGGATTAAGTTGAGGGGTAAAGTGCATAAGACAGTTGTGAGACCTTCGATGATGTATGGAGCAGAGACATGGGCAATAAAGATGACACAAGAGAAAAAACTGGATGAGGATGTTGAGATGGCTGTGTGGGGTGACAAGAAGTGATAAGATCAGAAACGAGGTAATTAGAGGTACCTCAAAAGTTATAGAAATATCAGATAAGATACAAGAAAGCAGACTAAGATGGTATGGTCATGTCGCTAGGAGGGATGAACAGTATGTTGGGAGGAGGGTGATGGAAATGGATATACAGGGTAGGAGAAGGAGAGGGAGACCAAAGCGTAGGTGGATGGATCGCATCAATGACAACCTGAGGTCTAAAGGTTTGTTGGGTGATGGGGTATGGGACAGAAACAAATGGAGAAAACTGGCCAGAAACATTGACCCCACACAAAAGTGGGAAAAGATGTAGACGAAGAAGATATATATATATATATATATATATATATATATATATATATATATATATATATATATATATATATATATATATATATATATATATATATATATATATATATATATATATATATATATATATATATATATATATATATATATATATATATATATATATATATATATATATATTTATATATATATATATATATATATATATATATATATATATATAAAATATATATATATATATATATATATATATATATATATATATATATATATATATATATATACACCTAGTTCTTTGAATAACGCAAAGATAGGTTCTCAGAAGAGATGGGTAATATGAAAATCACGTAATGATAATCGGCATAGATATGTTTCACAACCGTACATAGACACGCTATAACAAAGATATAAGATAAGTAAAATATATTTTATTAGTACATAACAAAGCAGAAAGACCTGTAGTTATTTATATTAACATGCAAATAGTGTAGAGTATAAAAGATATACAGATTTACTGCACAGTAAACAAATTAATGCCCTCTATTATGTGGTGGGCAACAGGCATACACTGGGGCATGCATGGTGGCAATGAGCAGGAGGATGCGGGAGAATGAACCTCTATATGCAAATATATTTGCTTTCGCACGCTTTTTCCCTGACGATATTATATGGCAAGTTTGTTTGCTGTTTGTTCTTAATGCTTTTTTTCCATTCTCTCCACAATATCCGATCGCATTAAGCGGTAGAAGAGGAGGAGGATGTGGGAGAATGAACCTCTCTCTGCAAATGTTTTTCCGCCTCCGTATCAGGTGATGCATTCTTGCACGCTATTTCCCTGACGATGTTATATGGCAAGTTTGTTTGCTGTTTGTTCTTATTGCTTTTTTTCCATTCTCTCCATATGATCCGATCGCATTAAGCGCTAGAAGAGGAGGAGAATGCGGAAGGACAAATTTCTATCTGCAAACGTTCTGCCGCCTCCGTATCAGCTGATGCACCCTCGCACGCTATTTCCCTGACGACGTTATATCGCAAGTTTGTTTGCTGTTTGTTCTCAATGCTCATCCACATACTGTACTTAGCATTTTTTCCATTCTCTCAATTATATCTGATCACATTAAGTGGTAGAAGAGGAGGAGGATGTGGGAGAACGAACCTCTATCTGCAAACATTTTGCCGCTTCCGTATCAGCTGATGCACCTCGCACGTTATTTCCCTGACGATATTATATCGCAAGTTTGTTTGCTGTTTGTTCTTAATGTTTTTTTTTCCATTCTCTCCATAATATTCGATTGCATTAAGCGGTAGAAGAGGAGGAGGATGGGGGAGAACGAACCTCTATCTGCAAACGTTTTGACGCCTCCGTACCAGCTGATGATCTCTTGCAAGCTTTTTTCCTGACAATATACAAACCTTAACACAAGCACAGTTAGAACAGGCAATATATCCATGCAGTATGCTGGGTAAAGAGACACTGAAGCACATGGCAGCATGGCAGAAAAGTGCCTCTGAGGTGATTAATTATTTACTAAAATGAAAATTTGTTTTTCAAATTTTTTTGCATGGGCGTTATTCATGTAATTCGCATTTTATTACTATTATTTTTTAGAGGCGTTATTCCAGTTTCGTGGATTATAAACACCCGTAAAAAGCAAACTGAGTATATATATATATATATATATATATATATATATATATATATATATATATATATATATATATATATATATATATATATATATAGTTCCGGTTTTACGTCACGGACTCCCTTTTCTACCAAGGGCTAGGACGAGAAGCGGTGTTTTCAACGTGGTATGGCCGTTGGCCATATGTAATCGTTACCCTGAGTGCATGCCCTTGCTAACCTCAGACCGTGATGGGGCGCGAATCCTCGACCTACCGACTCAGAGTCGCGGACGCTACCGCTTGAGCCACGGTGACTACTATATATATATATATATATATATATATATATATATATATATATATATATATATATATATATATATATATATATATCCAAATAAGCACATTACATATGGGAAAACATGAATCATATTTTACCCCGACTGGGACTCGAACCAAGGACTTATAATTACTAAGTAAAGGCGCTACCAACTACACACCACAGAAGGTTAAAAGGAATCCAACCTTATAGCTTATATCTGCTATACTTAGGAATGAACACATTCTATCTGAATGCCACTATGTTCATATTACAGATTCCCCAACCTCACTAGTGGCTAAAATGAAGCCACGAGTGAGGTTGGGGAATCTGTAATATGAACATAGTGGCATTCAGATAGAATGTGTTCATTCCTAAGTATAGCAGATATAAGCTATAAGGTTGGATTCCTTTTAACCTTCTGTGGTGTGTAGTTGGTAGCGCCTTGACTTAGTAATTATAAGACCTAGGTTCGAGTCCCGGTCGGGGTAAAAAATGATTCATATATATATATATATATATATATATATATATATATATATATATATATATATATATATATATATATATATATATATATATATATATATATATATATATATATATATATATATATATATATATATATATATATATATATATATGAATACAAAAACCATAATCCCCCTTTAAAGGGAGTTCTTGAGTCAAAGTATAGAGCTTGACTCTTTGTGGAAAGAACATACAATGTAGGGGATTCCCAGGCCTCGTCATCAGGAAGGAAGAAATTTTATCCCTTTGGGAGAAGTATATAAACAGGGGTTCCCTGTAGGACGTCGTTTCATATAATGTCACTTCAATTTTACATCAGAAGCCACCAAAATATTAATAAATTATTAATAAATTAATTATCAGACCTACCTGGCTGGTGCGGTAAATTCAAACCACACACACTGAACACCGTGAGCATGGCGGACAAAGGCACATCTAACAGCACAGTCGTATTCATATTTATCAAGTTTATGGTTTCCTTCATTTATTTCTTTATATATTTGGTTATGTTGAAGGATTATATTGAATTAAAAAACAAAACAAACACACCTGTAAATAAGATTTTATTCGTAATACACAAGCATACACAGCTACCAGCACAGCTGTTTTCGTATTTATCAAGTTAATGGCTTTATTTAATTATTTGTTTATATATTTGGTTATAATGCAGGCTTATAGTGAATTTAAAAAAAAAGCTGTACATACAATTTTATTCAAAATACACTTGAATACACAGCACCCTCATCCACATATCTGTTTTTGAATTAATCAAGCTTTATTTATTTATTTGAGTATATAGTTGGTTATATTGCAGGATTATAATGAATTAAAAAAGAATTACTAAACACATAGCTGTAAATACAATTTTATTCAAAATAGTTTGTTGAGAGTTGTATAAGAATACGGCATCATGCGGCATTTGAAGATGAAAGAGAAGAAGGAGAACCAGAGCTCCTACTTCTTTTTCTACTGGGATAGGATAGACACCAGTAGCAGCACAACAGTATTTCTATATGTTAAGTCAATGGCTTCATTTATTTATTTGTTTATGTATTTGGTTATATTGAAGGATTATAGTGAACTAAAAATAATAAATTACCGAACACATAGCCGAAAATACGAATTTAAGCGAAAGTTTATTGAGCGTCATGTAAGAATACTGCATCACACAGCATTGGAAGAAGTTCTACTGCTCAATTTACTCTCACCAGCCATATTGTGCCTCTTTTTCATCTGCTCTCTTGTTCATTTCACTCATTACTGAATTACTGTACTATGTCTACTAAGCGTAGTGGTGATTTTTCTGATGGCAGTGCTATGAAGAAAAGAAAAACCATCACCATGGAAATTGAAGCTGAAATAGCAAAACATTCAGAAAATGGAGTGAAAGTGAAGAGTTTGTGGCTAGTAGGGGTTGTTTTGATAGCTTTAGGAGTCGTGCTAGTTTCCATAGCCTAAGGGTGCAAGGTGAAGCTGCTAGCTAGTGGTGATGAGAAAGCAGCAAAAGAGTTTACCAGTGTGTTTGCAGAAATCCACTTAAATCAGCTGTCAGGACTGGAACCCTGATGTAATGTGGGGACCCCCTGTTTATATATATATATATATATATATATATATATATATATATATATATATATATATATATATATATATATATATATATATATATATATATATATATATATATATATACACAGTGTTACCCCGCTGTATCGCGCTTCTTGGTTCGCGGTCTCACTCTATCGCGGTTTTTTTTTGGATAAATTATTATTTTATTTTATGGGTATACGCAAAAATATTAAAATATTGAAAAAAAAAATTTTCAGTATTTTCATTTTTTTTTTTAATTTACGTTGCGTGCTGTTATTTATAATGTAAAGGGTGTTTTTTTAACAGTGCAGGGAGGGTTTATACAGTACGTAAATGAAAAAATAATTGTAAATGAGTATGTATGTCAAGTCATTATCACCTCAATCACCGTAATTTTTCTATCACTTTCATAAAAATTTACTTTGCTTGCTGTTATTTATAATGTAAAGGGTGTTTTTTTAACAGTGCAGGGAGGGTTTATACAGTGCAAACGTAAAAATATATTAAAATATCTATGTACATATAGGCGGATCCTACTTCGCGGATTTCATGGTTCGCGGTGGGTCCCGGAACCGAACTACCGCGATAAGTGAGGCAACACTGTATATATATATATATATATATATATATATATATATATATATATATATATATATATATATATATATATATATATATATATATATATATATATATATATATATATATATATATATATATATATATATATATATATATATATATATATATATATATATATATATATGAAGTGGGTCCTCAATTTTTGATGTCCTCAAGTTACGATGTTTCATAGAAACGATGCATCTACCATAAATTATTAATGAATCCTTTTTTTGAGGTTTGCATCGTAAAACGAACTTCGTGCAGAAAAGCTTGTTGAAGTATGGCAGAATAATACATCATCATGCAGCATTGTAATGTACATAGGCATCAAGTTAATGTTGTTATCTATTTATTTTTTTATGTATTTGGGTGTGTGAAGGTCCAAGTTTGAAGTTATTTACAAAATTACCAAGTACATAGTCGCAAATAGGATCTTCCAAATGGAACAGTTTGTTGAGCGAGTACACTGTCACGTGGCATTGTTTCATACGTATATATCAAGTTAATGCTTTTATTTATTTATTTGTTTATATATTTTGTTACATTATACATTGCACTGAGGAAAAGGAAAGCCATCACCACTGAAGCAAAATTAATTATAGTGAAATGCTTTCAAAAGAGATAAACTAATACTAATATTGGCCAGTCACTGGGGTTTAGCCGGATCGTGGCAACAATTATCAAAGATAAAGATTGCATCCTTGAACATATTCAAGATTCTGCTCCTAATGATTGAAATGGAAAGGTTGTTAGAGCTTTGGCTGGATGACCAGCATCAACGGCATATCCCAATGAGCTTTATGTTATTCAGGAAACGCTAAAAGATTGTTTAATGCTGTGAAAAGGGAAAAGCGGGAAAGGAGTGAAAGTGAAGAGCTTGTGATTAGTAGGGCTTGGTTAATGCTGTCTAAGGCTCGTGCTAATTTGCATAACCTTAAGGTACAAGGTGAAGCTGCAAGCGATGATGAGAAAGCAGCAAGTGATTTTCCTAGTGTGCTGACTGATATAAATAGAGAGGGGGGTTACTATGGTAAGCAAGTTTTTTAATGTGGGTGAGTCTGACTTATTCTGGAAGCTTATGCCTATTCGTAAGTAACATCACCAATAAGGAGAAGACTGCACCAGGTCATAAAGTCAACAAGGAGAGATTGACTTTGCCTTTGGGGGCTAATGCTGCTGGAGACTTCAAACCAAAACTGTTGTTGGTGTGCTTGGCAGAAAATCCAAGGGCGCTCTAGGGCATTTGGAAGTGTCAACGATCTGTCATCTGGAAGTACAAGAAGGCTTTGGTAACCTTGCAGATTCTTGATAACTGGTTCAGCAACCATTTTGTGTGAGAAGGACAGAGGCAATGTGCTTCCAAGGGCCTGTCCTCTAAGATGTTGCTAATGCTAAAGGTTGCCCCTGGTCACCCTTCCCATTTGGATGACTTTCATCCTAATATCGAGATGACTTACCTTTTACCTAATACTATTGCCCTGCTACAGCCAATGGATCAGGGGGTCAGCCTACTACCTCTGGAGGCCAGTCACTATGGCTCTCAGGGCAACTGAGAAAGACAAAAACTTGGCCCTCAAGGAGATGATGTAACAGAGCTGCTAGAATCTCATGGAGAGGAGTTATCTGTTGAGGGCCTCACTCAACTGGAGAAGTAGATGCTTGAAGACAAGGAAGAAATGCCAACCCTTGAGCCCAAGAGATTTACAAGCAAGGGTTTGGAAGAAGACTTTGCCTTGATAGAGGAAAGATTGGAAAAGTTTGAGGCTGAGGACACAACACTGCCAGGCACACTAAGGTCGCCAGATGGTTCATGGATTGCCTGCAGTGTTACAAGTAAATTTGGGAGAAATAGAGAGCATCCTTCCACACTCACCTTGAACGTTTCTTCAAGACGGCAAAGCCCCCAGCAATAGATCCTACTCTCTACCTCAGCTATCTCTCCAGACTAACCTGCCCCAGTATCTCCAGCACTGCTGTATGTTGTCCTGCCTCTCTACACTCACCTGCCCGTCTCTGCAGCACCTTGCTCTCCTGTTTCCCTCTCCCAAGAAGCCTGTCTCTCCCTCCCTTGCAATGCTCCTTCCAGTGTGCAAGCCAATCATAGGAGTAAGGGTAAGGAATATACTGCATATATATAAGGAATTGTTCTCTTTTTTAGTCCTAGTTATGTTTTCATATGTCAATGTTATTCTTATGTCTTAGATTATGAACTTTACAACTGCATTAGCATAGGTGCATGACATAGGTGTTTTACAGCTTATGCTAAAAATTAGATTACAAGCCTCTTGAAGAATGGACTGTATATATAATCTGTATATATAACCATAGCCTAAGAATATATATCATATTTATGATGTTAAGTTTGATATAATAAGGTAGCAAACAGCTCCAACAAGCAAAAAATAATTAGTAAAACTTTGCTATTTGCTTTGTATACTGTATACTGTACATACAAAGACAATGAAGCACTGTAAGCTAATCTACTTGGTTGGGAGATTCCTGTGGCATAAAAAAAAAGATATTTCAAAATATCTCATAAGGGAGAAAAAAGTAATCGTCAAACTTTTCAAAATCAACCCCTGAAGTAACACCAACCCAAACAACACTTAAGAGTGCACAAGGTAAGGTTTTCTTGAGTAGCGAGTGTGTGAGAAAGAGGACTGGCCCTCTGGGTAATTGAGAAGTGTAAGTGTGTAGTTGATTGGAAAAAGTGTCATGAAAGATATATATGGGTAAATATGAGCTTGGGTTGTAAGCTATGGGTATTTGTGAGAGCATATGGTTCTGGACAGAAGTGAGGGGGAAAGAAAAGTTTTAGAATAATGTGAATGAGTGTTTGGATATCTTTAGTGTTTTGATGGGTAATTTGAATGGTAGAGAATGAGATAAATGTAGTGGATGGTGTAAATGGGAAGCATTGTGTGATTGGAAGTTATGGAAGAGGAGAGAAAATTATATAGATTTGTACTGGCGAGAAGTTGGTGACTGTCAATACAACGTTCAAAATGAGTGGATAGTGATGTGTATAAGACAGAACGTCAATGGGTTTAGTAGTGGTGACCAGGAGGGTGTGTGGAGGAATACTGGATGTGTATGTGATGAGAGGAAAGAATTTATATGGTGGAAGGAAAATTGAAAATGAAAGAAAGGTGGAGAATGAGGCGATGAAATGTGAGTGAGTTGAATCAGGACAACAACATAATGACACATTTCTGAGGAATATAATGAGGGTGAATATGGGAGTGGAGGTGTTTACAGGAAGAAGTTTAGCACACAAATGTAGTATGTAGGATGAGACGAATGGCTGGGAATAAACGAGAAGGTTGTGAATGGTAAAATGAAGTGAGAGGAGCAGTGGCATTAAAGAAACATGCATAAAGGCATAGAGAAGAGGAGTTTAGCGAAACATATAGTAAGAAAGACAAAGAAATGAGCAGATGTGAAAATATTGATAGGAATAAAAAGATGTTCTGGAAGAAATTTAAAGTGCTAAGAAGTGAGTTTGGTGAGGAGGAGAGGATAAAAGGAGATGGTCAGTTGCTAACGGGTAACAAAGAGGTGGAAGTGATATGATTTGAGTATTTTCAGGAGTTGTTGAATGTGAAGGAAGTAGAAAGGAACTGATTATGGTTGTGGAAAATGCAAGGAGTATGCGGGTAATAAGTATAGAAAATTCTCAGACCATTTCGAAAATGGCAGCACAAGTGATTGTGAAAGTAACGCAATCTGGTAAGCTAAATGATTAGATGGTTGTTACGTGGGATATATATATATATATATATATATATATATATATATATATATATATATATATATATATATATATATATATATATATATATATATATATATATATATATATATATATATATATATATATATATATATATATATATATATATATATATATATATATATATATATATATATATATATATATATATATATATATATATATATATATATATATATATATATATATATATATATATATATATATATATATATATATATATATATATATATATATATATATATATATATATATATATATATATATATATATATATATATATATATATATATATATATATATATATATATATATATATATATATATATATATATATATATATATATATATATATATATATATATATATATATATATATATATATATATATATATATATATATATATATATATATATATATATATATATATATATATATATATATATATATATATATATATATATATATATATATATATATATATATATATATATATATATATATATATATATATATATATATATATATATATATATATATATATATATATATATATATATATATATATATATATATATATATATATATATATATATATATATATATATATATATATATATATATATATATATATATATATATATATATATATATATATATATATATATATATATATATATATATATATATATATATATATATATATATATATATATATATATATATATATATATATATATATATATATATATATATATATATATATATATATATATTATATATATTTCAGGTGTCTTGACACGAGACAAAAGGAAATGCAGTATAATCATATGTACCATTTTGAATTTTTTAACAAATATTACACTAATTTATCAAGCATGAAGTTCTTCAGAACAATCTTACTATTTACACAAACACAAAACTAAGCATGTACTTTACTGTAATACAACTTGCACTAGTAGCACACTTCAAATGTATTATGTAATAATAATATGCCATAATCATTACCATTCCTTGTAAAACAAACATATCAGTGTATTACAAATATGAAATACTGACTTGGCATAAATTTCTGGGAAACTCACACAAAAATCTAGCATGTGCTTATTTTATTCAAAATCTTCAATACACAAAATAGCTGTACAATATTTAATATCCTTGCAATAGATGTCTACTATATACATTTTATACAGTTTCTTTGCAATACTTCATCTATAACAATTATTTACAACAACAAAACATGGTCCTGTAATGAGAAGTATCATCTTAGGTAGGAACAAATAATGTGTAAAGAATCCTGTCAGATTTTGCCATTAGGTTTGATAACCAGAGCACACTAAGACTAGTGTCGGCTGTGTAAAAACCGACAGTTTTTACCATGACGGCAGTGGCCATTAAGATGATGTTTACAAACAGTTCTTGGGCCAGTGCCCCAGTTTCCTCCAGGACCACCTCTACCACCTCTAAAGTTCTGTCCTCCTCCTCCTCCCATACCCATATTATGCATCATACCACGTGGTGGTCCACCATGTCTTCCTCCACCACCACCTCCTCCACCCATCATCATGCCATGATTATTTCCACCCATCATCATATCCTGATTGGGGTAAGGCATTCCTGGACCAGGACCCATGCCTGGACCAGGCAAAGGACCAGGTCCTGGTGGTGGTCCACCCCATCCCTGTGGAACATCCATTCCTCCTCCCATATCACCACCGTAGTTACCAGGGCCACCCATCCCTGGTCCTCCCATGCCTGGACCACCATAGCCACCTGGTCCGTTGTAAATAGGAGGCCCTGAGGGTCCTGGAAACTGGAAAAAAAAGTAAAATGAAATGTTAATTGCTATATAATTTCTAATAATATATACAGGGAACAGGAAAACGAAAATATGTGTGATGACTGATTGATTTATAACAAGTGGTATGACTCCTCCAATATGCAACTTTGGAAATAAATTGCTTTTTTCAATAAATGGAAACAGCGAGTAAGGATATAACAAGAGAAATAGAACAATCGCTGTTAAAATGTTCAGTATTCTCTAAAGAGCCTACATAATACAGCAATACTTACTCCGCCTGCTGGAGGACCTCCAACCACCCAGTGGGACCCTCCATCATTCCCAGTGGGTGGGGGATGAGGAGGTGGACCACTACCCATACCAGGATAGCCAAAGTTCACTGGTGGTTCACCATACATAGGTTCTGGCCACATTTTGTGTCGATGGTCATGCAAAGTATCTTGACCTGTGACGTCGAGAAGAGGAATCTCTTTTGGCTCAACTCGAGTGACCATCTCTGGATCAGGTTCCTGTGGGGTATCTGGTAATTTCCTGGAGATGAGAAAAAAGAAAAAGTAATATAAGAATATGAGTAACTCAGATAAAAATGAGAAAAAAAAAGTTTTATTCAATGAAATGCAAGGGGTTTTGCAGCTGCATATACTGTATATAAGAATTTTATATATGAAAACTTATATTTTAGTGTAGAATGTATCTAATTTCATATAATAGTCTCTTGAAATGAACTCCGTTAAATATCCATACTTTTTTAGGGTAACCCATTAAGTACAAATATCACACCTTTACAGCATTTGTTCAAAAATTATTATTGGAATCCAGTAACCGTTTCAAGGTAATAGAAAAACTCACTCTTGAATAACCTAAGAAAATAAAGACTTTGAAATGAAAAGAAAGAGGAAAAAATATGAGGATTGTGCCAGGGGTAAACGTATAAGCTTAAAAGAGTAGAAAAGATATATGATGATGAACATATAATATTGGAAGTACTGGTAAAAACTACTTTTCAGCCACTAATAACTGATATGCATGTTATATATCAAATACTGGTTTTCTAAACAACTACCCAGTAAATCATAGAACCTTCGACACTTAGTATCTGCAATTTCTCATGGGAAATCTTATTGCACACAGTACATACATAACCACATTCAAGTAAACACACTAGCAAAGATATAATTAAAGCAGATGCCAGGACACAAGTATACTCATAAATTGAAGAAGATGCCACGACACAGATAGACTCTTGTAGAGGACTAAATATGAATTATTTAAACAAACAATAATTTATGAAAGATGAAGCTGAATGGATGAAATATCAAGAGACCTTGTAAGTGGTGGTATCACTCACATGCATCAAGATGGCCAAGAAAGGGTGTAAAAAAATCTTTAGGGACCTATACTGGTATCTCACTGTGATCAGCAATTAAAAAAGCTGAAAGTTAACCTCGGTTTTCTAAAGGAATATTAGGAAAATAGTCCTAAAATATGTTCCAAATCAGTTTCACGTACATATGTGAAGAAAAATCAGGGAAGTTTGCAAGTCAACAAAGAAAACATAATCCTAAGTAGTATGCTACATAACACTTACATTCATCTAGCTATAAAATTTATACACAACTTTCATGCCATTTTAGAAAAAAAAGACATGAGGAGCTGAACTTATATATGTTTTTATAAATATACCACACAGGATGGATAATTTCATATATAGTGTGAAAAACACTTAAAAATGGTCTGAAGAAACATATGAAGAACTTAGGAACTATACTCTCCAGCAGTACTCTAATGGGTGAGCAGACAGTAGCAGTGCAATGAAAATATACAGTACATTGCACAGGTATCAACAAGTTAAAACTCAAAACTTAAATAATCCTGTAACAGGTATAAGAACCGTATCCAGTCACTAACAAGGCATCAACATGTGATCAAACTTGCTTTCAGATATACCAAAGGAGGAGATTATAAGTGTACCCTGTGCACAGTAATCATGGTAAATGAAGAATTAATAAAGAGGTACAGAAAGCACTGGTGTTCAGTGAGGTAAGACTATGCAGCACATACGGTAGTAATCAGCAAAAGATAATCAAAATAAATGAAGTGACAAGTCCATCCAATTTACCTGATAAAAAGACATTAGATGATTTGGCAAAATTAGCAGGTTAAAGTTCCTTAAAAACTCTTATTCAGTATAAGGAAATACAGGAAAGCTTGCACTTACTAATTTAATAATTTTAAGGACACAGTGAAATCTGAAATGTTAAGGCTAAACTTGTCTCTAATAAATATGTCTGTCACAGTAAAGTAATAGAGAGTACACAATAAGAGAAACAAACGGGTGTCAGCAAAACTAATAGTATTTAAAAGAAGCAAAAACTTACATTGAAGGATGAAAGAATGCTGGTATTGTTGAGCTTTCACGCGCAGCCTGAATCTTTCTCTCCTGACTGTTACATCCAGGAACAACTTTGGACTGGTTAGGAATAGTGATAGAAAGAAGTGTCCATCTCATGTATTCTATACCAGTTGAATGATCTTCATCCATGCCCATGTGTCCACCCATCATCATGTGATGCATATGTCTGTTCTTGCCTAAGAATTCACGTTCCCTCTGTTTTTCCAACACCATCATTTCAGTGAACTTGTGTGTATTAACATTAACTGTAAAGTAAAGGAATTTTTGAGCATACAAGAGTAAAAAGGCAATAATGGTAATAGATACTCAACAGCTTCCTGTCAAACACACACAGATTACATTACTTTAATATTTTCTTTCAACATGATGCCATATTCCAAAAACACTACCAGGAAAGACAAAATTTTAGAAAAGGCAAACAGCAAAACTTCATCATATCCCTACCTGTCCTCATCCCTTGTAAAACACTGAATTAGGATAAATATCAGAACGATAATATATATACATATGAACTACTTTCCCATGGACCTATATAACAGTCTTGAATTTAAGTCATTAAAGTACAAGCGCATACCATTGCTCTATAATGAAAAAGGTACACTTCATATTTGCCCAATTAATTTAGTTACTGAAATTATAAGTAAAATTATTCTTACATAACAGTTCTTTTACTGGACTAATACAATAGTATCATAGAACTGAAACAATAAAAAAAAAATACAAAGAGGTATCCTAAGTAGCAGATGTTAAAATAGTATGTTAACTACCATCTAAGTTGCCGCATAATCACTTTTCTTTCAATATGAAATCATATCTTGCTAAAGTCAACAGAGTAGTCAAAAATAAATGAATAAAAGAGAGCCAGAAGTGTTTCATAACACATTGCTCAATCACACCCGATATATTAGATATTCTGTGGCATGCTAAAACAATTCACTATCTTTTTAATTTGGCTCTTACAATATGTAATGAAAACAAGAATGGAATTATTTCTTCACAATCACCAACTTTATCTCTCTCAGCTGGCTATAATGATACGCATGCAATACAAACTCAGAGTTATCTCTCTTCCACCACCAGGGATATCACTTTAGTCCCCTCAAATGATAGGGAGGAATATGAGGGAGGAAGTCTCTTCTCCACCAGCAAGGATAACAAAGTGATTATAAATACTGTACATATAGTACAGATGCTCCTCTACTTATGAACAGCCGAGTTAAAAACATTCGCAAAATACAGTACTCTACTGTATTTTCACAATATCATTACTGTATTAAAATTAATTACTAAAGTATACTACATGTCCCGTCACAGTCTGAGGTTAGCAAGGGCATGCACTCAGGGTAACGATTACATCTGCCATAACAAGTCCTTTGCGAGAAGGCAACCGTCCTAGCTCTTAGTAGAAAAGGGGGTCTATGACGTAAAACCGGAACAAGAACTAATGTATACTACAAGTTTTATGTAGCAGGTAATGGTCTTTAGCCTAAGTACTGTACAGTACTGCACAGTACTTGTTTTGCCTAGATAGAACTTATGAACAATTCTACTCAGAAATGGACTTCAGGAACCTAACTCATTCTAAACTAGGGGTGTCTGTATATCTAAAAAAAATTCGGTTTCAGCCGAATTACAGACAATTTTCTCAATGTAAAGGGTCTTTAGAGCTTAAATTAACATATTACAGTAAACCTGAAGTCTTATATGATCATCTTCATACCCGTAAATATCCAAATTCTCTTAACCCTATGAATAATATATATATATATATATATATATATATATATATATATATATATATATATATATATATATATATATATATATATATATATATATATATATATATATATATATATATATATAGAGGGGGTCCCCATATTATGTCGGTGTTCCATTCGTGACAGCTGACTTAAACCAGGTTTTGACGTAAGCCGGAAAACACCTAAATTCAAACCTAGATCCCTCATCAATACTAAAAACAAATACTCTAATACAGAGAAGAATAATTTTAGTTCTTAATCTAATGTATGAAAATAGTAAGAGTACACTATACAGTATTGCTTGCCTTTACTACTGTGATTGGCATGCATCTGGGTAACTGGATTTCAATCCCCCATATCCACCTTAGGGTTAAACGGATTAACACCAGCGAATGATCTCAAGAACAAGTGGATGTCACTTCTTCTTACCCCCTTTCCCATTTTCACAGCATTGAACTATCTATTTGCTCTCTCCTGAGTCAACAGGAGGCTCACTTGGATGTGCCGTTGATGCTGATCATCCAGCCAAAGCACTATAACATCTTATTGCTAATCATTACTAATCATATTGAGAGTATGTAATCACAGTGAATGAGCAAGATAAACAATAAGGCAGAGAAGAGATTTGAGAAGCAATGGCTTTACAACGGTGTTTCTCTTAAAAATGTGTTCTTACTGTGCTGTCCATTTGGTTTCTCTCTTTCTACAAAATGTAAATATAACCATTAACTTGATACTGTATATAAGTATACAACAGTGAAGTGTGACTATTATTTTGCCAACTTCAACAAATTTTCTTGCATAAAGATTGTATTTACAACTTCGTACTGTATTTGGTAATTTTGTAAAGAAATTGTCTAATTCCTACAGTATGTATGTATACAACAATGTTGTGTGACTATTCTTTCGACAACCTCAACAAACTTTTTCGCATAAAGATTTTATTTATGGCAATGTAATTGGTAATTTTGTACATAAATCAAATCATATTCCTTCAAATAACCATATACATAAATAAATAAATAAAACCATGACCTTGATATATAAGTATACAACAATGCTGTTTAACTTTTCTTTTGCCAACCTCGACAAACTTTCGCATAAAGATCATATTTACAGCAATGTATTTGGTAATTTTGTAATATAAAAATAATTCCTTTAATTAAATACATAAACAAATAAATAAATAAAACCATTAACTTGATGCAGTATATACATACACAACAATGCCGTTTGACTATTCTTACGCCAACCTCACCAAACTTTTTCGCACCAAGATCTTATTTACGGCTGTGTATTTGGTAATTTTGTAAATAAATTAAATCTAATTCTTTCAAATAACCAAATCATACACAAATTAATAAAAGCCATTAACTTTCTATATACATATTGATCAGCACTGCTACATGTGTATTCGTCTGACAGACTCACACGCTATTCAGTGCACAAAGTTTGAAAATACTGCACAAGCCAGATGGGTTGAAAAATTTATTTATTAATAATTTATTGACCTCTGACTTAACAGCAGAACAGTGTAAAGTGGGGTCTCATTTTATATATATATATATATATATATATATATATATATATATATATATATATATATATATATATATATATATATATATATATATATATATATATATATATATATATATATATATATATATATATATATATATATATATATATATATATATATATATATATATATATATATATATATATAGTGTTGCCTCACTTATCGCGTTATTTCGGTTCCGGGACCCGGCGCGAACCAGGGAATCCGCGAAGTAGGATCCACCTATATGTACATAGATATTTTAATATATTTTTACGTTTACACTGTATAAACCCTCCCTGCACTGTTAAAAGAACATCCTTTACATTATAAATAACAGCAAGCAACGTAAATTTTAATGAAAGTGATAGATAAAATTACGTTGAATGAGGTGATAATGACGTGACATACATACTCATTTACAATTATTTTTTCGTTTACGTACTGTATAAACCCTCCCTGCACTGTTAAAAAAACACCCTTTACATTATAAATAACAGCAAGCAACGTAAATTTTTATGAAAGTGATAGATAAAATTACGGTGAATGAGGTGATAATGACGTGACATACATACTCATTTACAATTTATTTTTTTGCTTACGTACTGTATAAACCCTCCCTGCACTGTTAAAAAAACACCCTTTACATTATAAGTAACAGCAAGCAACGTAAATTTTTATGAAAGTGATAGATAAAATTACGGTGAATGAGGTGATAATGACGTGATATACATACTTATTTACAATTATTTTTTCGTTTACGTACTGTATAAACCCTCCCTGCACTGTTAAAAAAACACCCTTTACATTATAAATAACAGCAAGCAACGTAAATTTTTATGAAAGTGATAGATAAAATTACGGTGAATGAGGTGATAATGACGTGACATACATACTCATTTACAATAATTTTTTCGTTTACGTACTGTATAAACCCTCCCTGCACTGTAAAAAAAATACCCTTTACATTATAAATAACAGCAAGCAACGTAAATTATTATGAAAGTGATAGATAAAGTTACGGTGAATGAAGTGATAATGCGTGACATACATACTCATTTACAATTATTTTTTCGTTTACGTACTGTATAAACCCTCCCTGCACTGTTAAAAAAACACCCTTTACATTATAAATAACAGCAAACAAGTGTAATTTTTATGAAAGTGATAGATAAAATTACTATGAATGAGGTGATGATGACATGACACACATACTCATTTACAATTATTTTTTCATTTACGAACTGTATAAACCCTCCCTGCACTGTTAAAAAAACACCCTTTACATTATAAATTACAGCACGCAACGTAAATTTCAATAAAAAATTGAAAATACTGAAAAAAAAAATTTCAATATTTTAATATTTTTGCGTATACCCATAAAATAAAATAATAATTTATCCAAAAAAAAATCGCGATAGAGTGAGAACGCGAACCAAGAAGCGCGAATAACCGAGGTAACACTGTATATATATATATATATATATATATATATATATATATATATATATATATATATATATATATATATATATATATATATATATATATATATATATATATATATATATATATATATAATATAATATAATATAATATAATATAATATAATATATATATATATATATATATATATATATATATATATATATATATATATATATATATATATATATATATATATATATATATATAAATATATATATATATATATATATATATATATATATATATATATATATATATATATATATATATATATATATATATATATATATATATATATATATATATATATATATATATATATATATATATATATATATATATATATATATATATATATATATATATATATATATATACATATATATATATATATACCAAATACACAGGATAAGTTGAAAGTTGCATATGACAGGGTGAAAGAAAGAGAAGTTGGGGAGTTAGAGGAGTAATGGGGGTTGATGAAAGAATGTTTTGTGGGAAATGCAAGAGATGTGTGTGGAAAGAGGTTTGTTGGAGGTGGCATGAGGAGGGGCAGCGAGTGGTGGAATGAAGGGGTGAAAATGAAGGTGGAAGAGAAAAAGAAGGCTTTTGAGGAATGGCTGCAGTGTAAAAGTAGGGAGAAGTATGAAAGATATAGGGAGAAAAATGTGGAAACCAAGCAGAAGGTAGAGGAAGAGAAGAGGTTGGCAAATGTTAGGTGGGGACAGGATTTTAGTAGGTCATATGTAGAGAATAAAAAGAAGTTTTGGAAAGAAGTGAAGAGAGAAAGGAAGGGTGGATCGAGGATGGAAGAGAGAGTGAAATATGTGAATGGACAGATGTTAAGAGGGAACGATGCAAGGAAAAGATGGGCAGAATATTTTGAGTGCTTGCTGAATGTTGAGGAAGATAGAGAGGCAGCTATAGTGGCGGTGGGGGGCGTTCAAGTGCCAGTAATGGGAGATGAAAATGAGAGAGAGATTACAAGAGAGGAGGTGAAAAGGGCATTGTATGAAGCAAAAGCAGGTAAAGCACATGAAATGGATGGTGTGAGAGCGGAGATGTTGAAAGAAGGGGGTGTGACTGCATTGGAATGGTTAGTGAGAATGTTTAATATATGCTTCATGTTGTCAATGGTGCCAGTGGAATGGGTGATTGCTTGTATAGTGCCCCTATACAAAGGTAAGGAGATGTGTATGAATACAGTAATTTTAAGGGTATAAGTTTCTTGAGTGTGGTAGGAAAAGTGTATGGTAGGATACTGGTTAATAGGATTAGGGATAAGACAGAAAATGTGATAACTGAAGTGCAGACTGGTTTTAGGAGAGGTAGAGGTTGTATAGATCAGATTTTTATAGTTAGGCAGTTATGTGAGAAATATTTAGCAGAGAGTAAGAATGTGTACTTTGCATTTTTGGATCTGGAGAAAGCGTATGATAGAGCTGATAGAGAAGCAATGTGGAATGTCTTGAGATTATATGGAATTAATGGTAAATTGTTGCATGCAGTGAAGAGTTTGCATGAGGGCAGTAGACCTTGTGTTAGGGTAGGGAATGAAATGAGTGAGTGGTTTCCAGTGAGTGTGGGACTGAGATAGGGATGTGTGATGTCACCATGGCTGTTCAATTTGTATATTGATGGAGTTGTAAGAGAGGTGAATGAGCGAGTGCATGGTCGAGGTTTGAGAATGGTAGGTGGGGATGATAACGAGTGGGAGCTGAATCAGTTGCTGTTTGCAGATGATACTGTGGTGGTGGCAGATTCAGAAGAGAAGCTGTGTCAGTTAGTGTCAGAATTTGGAATGGTGTGTGAGAGAAGGAAGTTGCGAGTGAATGTGGGAAAGAGTAAGGTTAAGAGGTGTACAAGAAATGAGGATGGTGCTGGATTGAATGTTATGTTGAATGGAGAGACACTTGAGGAAGTTGATCAGTTTAAGTATTTTGGCTCAGTTATAGCTGCAAATGGTGGAGTGGAAGCAGATGTGTGTCACAGAGTGAATGAAGGAAGTAGAGTGTTGGGTGCGTTGAAAGGAGTGATGAAGAATACAGGGTTGGAAACGAATGTTAAGAAAGTTTTGTATGAGAAAGTGGTTGTGCCAACTGTGATGTATGGATCAGAGTTATGGGGTATGAAAGTAAGTGAGAGACAGAAACTAAATGTGTTTGAGATGAAATGCCTGAGGAGTATGATTGGTGTATCTCGGTTGGATAGGGTTAGGAATGAAGTGGTGAGAGCAAGAACGGGTGTGAGGAGAGAAATTGCAGGCAGAGTAGATATGAATGTTCTGAGATGGTTTGGCCATGTGGAAAGGATGAATGATGAAAGACTGCTGAAGAAGGTGATGAATGCGAGAGATGATGGGAGAAATGCTAGAGGGAGGCCTAGGTTTGGGTGGATGGATGGAGTAAGGAGAGCCCTGAATGATAGGAGGATGGATGTAAGGGAAGCAAGTGAGCGTGCTAGGAATAGGAATGAGTGGCGAGCAATTGTGACGCAGCTCTGATGGGCATCTGCTGTTACCACGGGGCTGCATCTTACAGAGGTAGCCCTGTGGTAGGGGCAGTAGGGGAGTTGGCAGTTGTGAAGTGACACAGGTTGTGGAAGAGCCATGAGGATGGGCTGTGGCACTCCAGCAGTGCCATCTGAACGGTCGCTAGCTCCCTTGTCATTGCCCATAGACCAAAGTAATCCCCTTATTTTTTCTTTTTTCATGTCGGCTACCCCCCAATTAAAGGGGGAAACAGCCAAGGTAGATATATATATATATATATATATATATATATATATATATATATATATATATATATATATATATATATATATATATATATATATATATATATATATATATATATATATATACTGTATATATATATATATATATATATATATATATATATATATATATATATATATATATATATATATATATATATATATATATATATATATATATATATATATATATATATATATATACATATATATATATATATACTGTATATATATATATATATATATATATATATATATATATATATATATATATATATATATATATATATATATATATATATATATATATATATATATATATATATATATATATATATATTTATTTTGTAAGAGAAGGTAACTCTGAAACATTTATATTATAGTTGAGCATCAGAGAGGAATTTTGAGCAATGAAGACAGTTTGTTTCAGATATCAACTTTGTAGACTTGCATTGAGATATTCCACTCCCATGGAGGTACAAGTGTCTTCACTGGATACTATCTTCAACATGAAGTCCTCATTGCCGTAGTAGTAAGAGACGTAAACAAGCTTTCAAAGGGCATCCTTCATCATCTGGATATTAAAGAAATCCTTTCGGAAATAAATCACGTGAAAAAAGACGAGAACCAAGAAGTTCCACTTCCAGAAAGGTTCAAATATCCTTTTCCAGGCGACTATCTTCGTCAAAGATTGCTTTATTCTTGAAGATAGTATCCAGCGAAGACACTTATACCTCCAAGGGAGTGGAATCTCTCAATGAAAGTCTTCAAAGTTGATATCTGAAACAAACTGTCTTCATAGCTCTAAATTCCTCTCTGATGCTCAACTATAATATATATATATATATATATATATATATATATATATATATATATATATATATATATATATATATATATATATATATATATATATCATAGCAAATGATAAAACATATAAGAAATAATATCTCTTCCAGACTCTCTTTATGCACTGCACTAAACTCAAATTTAGTTTTTAATAAATCTTAGCTATTCTTAACAAAAGATAAATCAGCACTATCAATGTCCAAATTACTAGATTCTGTACCTATCTAAAAATATTTCTATAAAAAAATTTTATGCACTTACAAAATGGTAATTCACTTGCTTCAACCCAATCGGGGATGTTACTTTAACTTTACATATATATTTTTTTTTAAATAATACAAAACATTCCTCCGAATTCCTCAGTTTGGCCACAGCTGCAGCAAGAGAACTGAGGTAAGAGGGATGGAACATTTCCTGTCAATCTTCACCTCTTCTACAAATTGTTTTTTGTCAAATAAGAACTCAAAGAGAGAGGTATTCCCTCAAATATTATCTGGCAATGGGTATAAAATACGAGAGGATATTTTTTTCTCCCCAACCACCAAACTCTTATAAACTACTATTGAGATAAAATAATCTCATATCCCACAGACAAAGATATTCCTCAGTAACCATCTAAGCTTGTGAAAAATATACCCAAATATATAAACAAGTCAGTAAGTGACTGTCCTCTTCTTTAAATTCATAGGGTCTAACACATACAGTTATTACCATAGCTTACTGAAACTAGCAAGGCAGCATTAACTTGTCAAAAAGAAAGACTTATTATAAATGAATAATGTAATACCTACGCTATAATGTCTGCATGTGAAGATAAGCTCATTTTTTTTTTCTAGCCGCACTTTATTCCCCTCAAGCTGCCATTGCATGTACAAATGAAATAGGAATATTTCACTATGAATAAATTATACCTCACTTATATTCCCTGTGTCATATATGCCTTCTAAAAGAGCTAGAGGTTCTAAAATTAGTATTCTTCCTGGAATTTTATATTTGCTAATGAACAGTTGCTGCAAGGGGTGAGGATGTGCAGTATGATGAAATCCTACAGGTCTGCTTTGAATTTTTAGGCATGGCTCAAGCAGGACATGATTATACAATATAATATACACTATCAAACAAAATACATATATTGACAGAATACTGCTGGAAGTACTGGTTCATTTCAAGAAAAAATCAGTGATGCTTTTCAAGCTATTCCAAGAAGAAAAACTTTAAATAATCTAAAATATTACATGCTAAAGGTTTTGTGTGTGTGTGTGTGTGAAAAGATAGTATAACAGACGGATATGTACACATACTACTGACTAACTTCAGACTTCTCTAAAGCACTAAACTGCAAAGTACTGTGCATGTGATACTCATGCAAAATGATAGTTTTAAAAAGGTAAAAAGGATGCATCACAATCAACTGTATTTCTACATCATCTTGGAAGTATGCTGTAGTTCAACCTGTTCCTAAGAAGGGAGACTGTTCTATTCCTTCAAACTACCGACTTATTGCCCTACTGGAAACTTTGCTCAATTCTCACTTCTTGAAATGTCTTGAATCTAACTCACTTATCTCCAATCACCATTACGGCTTCTAAAAGGTAAGATCCACTGGTGACCTCCCATCCTATCTTACTCATGTATGGTCATCTTCTCTGAGGTACTATAGGGAATCCTTCGTCATAGCTCTTAATATCTCAAAGACTTTTGACAGTGTGGCACAAGGCTCTGTTGGCCAAACTCCCTGCATGTGGCTTTACCCCTTCTCTCTGTTCTCAGATTTTCAGTTTTCCTTCTGACCGTTTTATATCTGTGGATGCTGACAGCACAACATCTAGCTCATTCCCTATTATCAGTGGTGTTCCACAGGACTATTCCTTCACCTACTCTGTTCCTTCTCTTCATCAACGATCTTCTTCAGTCCCCATCCTCCTCTCCTCTTCACGCCTTTGCCAACGTATCTATCCTTTATTTTTCCTCTGCCTCTTCTTCACAACCTCTACTTATAATCAATCTCGAATCATCTTTCTTCTACTCTCAACTCCTCCTGATAGTCCTACTGTCTTCGAAACTAAAAACACTTACCCTCTTAATTATATTAACAAATTAGGGATCCAGATAGCTTGTACCTTGGCTTGGAGGAATCATATAATCCAAATATCTAATTCTGTATCCAAAAAAATTGGGAGTTCTGTTTCGTGTTTGTCATTACTCTTCCTCTTTACAGTTACTTAAAATCTATAAAGGTCTTATCTGTCCCTGATTAGGATACTGTTTGCACATCTGGGGTGCTGCTTCTTATACTTATCTTCTGGATAGAGTTAAAGCTAAGGCAGTCTGACTCATCAATGACTCTTCTCTTAATGTTAATCAGAATTCTTATTCTCTTTGCCGTAAGGTATCCTCCCTTTCTCTTTTCTATCGCTACTACTTCCACGGCTGATCTGATGAGTTGGTGAGTTGCATCCCTCCCCCAGTGACAAGGCTGCGCAACACTCACTATGCGGCCTCGTCTCACAAGTGCGGTGGAAATTCGTAGCTCGTGGATTGGTAGCGACTGCTTCTTCCCATCCACCTCCAGACTCTGGAACTCTCTTCCTCCTTTCTTTCCTGATTCTTATAAGCTATCTTCCTTCAAAAAGTGGATCTATCATCATCTCAGGGCCTAATCCTGCCATATCTCTATATCCTCAGTACTTCGAGTATTCTTTCATCCTGCAATATTCCTATTGTGTATCACATCCTTATTTCTGCCTTGTCCTTAACCTTTTACTTTTTCTTCATCTTAATGTTTTCTTCATGCCCAGGCCTGATGAAGGTAATTTTTTTGCCTGTCTCATTGTTACAGAAGACAAGTACTAAAGGTTCAGAAAATACTTCAGTAATCATAATATGTACAATTATAAAATGCGCCTATGTATTCCACATATTTCCCAAGAATACATACACTAATACCATAAACAGTGAAGAATATTCAGCTTATAGAGAGACTGCCTAAGCAACAGAATACTGACAACATCTAATAAATGCAACACGAACAGCATTACAAACCTCTCTCAGTCTCATCCATTTCAAAGTAAAATAATTCCTTTAAGTCCTCCTCTGCTTTCCACTTTACAGACTTTTTCTTTCGGTTCTCCGGACGATGATACACAAGAACCCCTTGCACATCCTTTGGATTTGGATCGGTGAATACTACTTCTACTTTTTCGTAATCTTCTTGAGCAGGGGCTGGAGCTGCTGGGGCTATGGGAATGTCTTCAACTTTTATATCTGGAAAAATACATATACCATTAGTTACAACGTATATAAATTAGCCATTGATTGCCAAAACATCATTGCATACAAAGTAATAAAGATCATTAGTTATATACTAAATACAAAAAAATCTTTAACGCCATGAACAATTACATATCACAATAATGCTAAGATCAAAACAAGCCAGCAATATGAATATTTCAATATATCTATACTACATACAAAAATATTTGTGTGGCCAATAGTAAACTAAAACAGAAAGGAAAAATCCACAAGCAAAAGACTTCAAAGCATTTATGATTTTTTTCATCTTTATCAATACAAAACTGCATTTAAGAAGTTGTTAGTTTAAAGTTTACAAAGTATTAAAACAATAATAATACATCAAACGGATACAGGACAGGTCATGGAAGTCAGTGGGTATAAGAATTAATCGTAGGTTGCCCTTGAATATGAATTTTTTCTTCTTTAAAATTGGGTATTGATTTTGATTAAGCTACTACTTTTCTTATAACAGGAAGTACTGTATTACACATAGCAATAATTACTGTTAAGTACATCAGTATCAACACAAATTTTCTCTTTAACACACAAATATCCTTTTTACATATTAAAAAATAAAAAATTACTTTTTAGCTCTCTGATAATAAACATCTGTTTCAAAGTAACATTTATGCATGCCATATATAGTGAAGAAGATCAAGCCAAAGCCAGAGCTAATTTTATAAACATGCATCAGTTTTCCTACGTTTTTCCCGGATTCTTAATAAGGACTTGTGTTCACTCACTCTTATTTGTTAAGGAAGGTAGTATACCACTGTATTGAAGTGATATAAAATGCAGAACATGAAATATACACAATTCTCATTTAAATATGATTATAATATCTTTACATATTCACCCATATTGATGTATAATGTACATACTTTACTCCTGATAATTTCAATCAGCAACGAAGTATTTACTTATTTGGCTAAGGAAATACACCCATTAATTCCTACATAAAGAGTGTTGGGTCATAAGTACTTCTGAGAGCATTACCGTTGTTGAGGACTAAATTACATAATAATAATTGTACAAAGCTGTTACTGCAATTTTCTGTATAATTATGTAATGGAACTTCTTGTCTGATTAACCACATACATTATAAAGCAGTTCATATAATACACTACACTGAATGTTACTTTAAAATGCTTATAAAGATATAGAGCATATACATTAGACAACGAAGTCAAAACCCATATCTGAAAACACATGCATGCACCCACAGACACACACACACAGTCAGTATTTACAGTAGAAAATACCCCACCCCCTCAGATTGCAGAGATAGAGGCTCATGGGCCGGTATTAGAGAACATCATCTATTTGGCTACAAACATATGCAAAAGTGCTGATGGAGTTAGATGTCCATAATGCTACAGGTCCTGATGATATATCTCCTTATGTACTTACGAAATGCGCTAATTCAATATCAGCGGCATTAAGTATCATATTTAAAAAGTCGCTGGAGTCAGGGGAGATTCCAAGATACTGGAAACAAGCAAACGTGATACATATCTTCAAAAAGGGAAGGAGGGATACGGCTTTACACTATAGACCTGTTTCCTTGACAAGCATAGCTTGCAAAGTTATGGAGAAACTACTAAGGAAACATATCTCTCTTCACCTGGAATCCTTCAACTTTTTTCAGTGAGACAAGATAGCTTCAGAGAAGGTAGATCAACAGTAACAAACTTTTTAGATTCTATGATGAGGTAAGCCGAATCTTACAGGAAAGAGAGGGCTGAGCAGATTGCATATTCCTAGACTTCCAAAAAGCATTTGACACAGTCTCACATGGGAGACTTATTAAGAAGCTGCAAAGCAATGGCAAGAAGAGGTGGAACTGTCTTGGAATGGATAAAATCATACTTAGAAGAAAGGGAACAGAGGGTTAGAGTAAGACACTCAGTGTCTGAATGGAAAAGTGTTGGTAGTGGAGTTCCACAGGGTTCAGTTTTAGGAGCACTTTTGTTTCTTGTTTATGTAACTGATCTACCAGAGTCTGTAAATTCATTCATGAATATATTTGCAGATGATGAAAAGATTGTTAAAAAAGCAAGAAATTAAAACAATGGTAGAGAACTTCAGGAAGATCTAAATAGTCTGCATGAGTGGTCAGAAAATTAGCTAATGAAATTCAGTACTTCAAAATGTAAGGTAATGAGAATGGGTACAAGTGCAACAAGGGCCAAGCTTGACTACTCGGTGGCAGGAGTACAACTTCAAGAGACAGAGAATGAGAGAGATCTAGCAGTAAACATACTGGCCGATTTTTCTCCAGAAATGTATATAAATGGCAGAGTAAGGGCAGCATTTGCTTTCTTAGCAAATGTAATGGTAGCCTTCAGCATATGGACAAGGAAATGTTCAGAAATATTTATGTAACCTATGTGAGGCCAAAGCTTGAATATGCAGCCCCCTTTTGGAATCCACACTTGAAAAAGCACATAGTTAAGTTGGAAAAAGTTCAAAGACATGCCACGAAACTGATGCCAGAAATACGTAATCTCAGTTATGAGAGGCTGAGGGAATTAGACTTACCATCACTCGAAGCTAGAAGACTGAGGGGGGATATGGTGACAGTTTTTAAATTCCTTCATGGTTATGACAGAGTGGATAGGGATCGATATATTGACATGGCTGGCACTAGAACTAGAGGTCACAGTTTGAAGCTTTGTAAGAAAACTTCTTTGCAGGATATAAGGAAGTACTTTTTTAGCGTAATAGTTGATAATTGGAATTCGCTAAGCATGGAGGTAGTTAATGCTAACTCAATCCATAGTTTTAAGGACAAGTATGATAAGTATCACTTAGTACAAAATGGAACCAACAAGGAGACGGGAAGTTATGAGCTTGGGGCTCTTTCCCGTAAACACAATTAGGTAATGAGAGAGAGAGAGAGAGAGAGAGAGAGAGAGAGAGAGAGAGAGAGAGAGAGAGAGAGACATACTAATTAGCAATAGGCATAGGACACTATAGAATCTACATTAACCTGATAAAACTGGATATACACATATACAGCACTACATGCATATTTCTCATCCCCTTTAAAGGAAAAACTAAAAGCCACAAAATAAGAAATGAAGTACAGGAAGTAAAATTAAATATATACCCCTTCAATAAATTCCTAGTCATGCAAAAAATACTATGTAGGTTAACTAACAATCCTTCACACTATTGCAATGAAATATATAAAATATAATAACCCTTAAATAAACTCCAGGTTTAGGTGAACCGAGTAACAAACCTTCGAACTAAAGCCAATATTACTTTGTGAATATGCTTTTGAATATGAAATTATTAAGTATCTGTATGACACAATTGTAATTAGGAGCTGCAAATTCATATTTAATAAAAACAAAATCTTGTGTCCGTCACTGAGGTCCTTCCCATAGTTATGGCCATATTATACTGTTGTTGCTTACATTAAATAAATAAAAAGTAGCCTCAGGGACCAGAATGGCTTAGTACAGGCTCACACCCTAAAGGTTTAGAATTCAACTACCCAAGTAGGTTCATATAGTATCTATTTCCAGGATATCTTGAAGATATGAAGGAGAGGACAGAGGTGCCCCTTATCTAAGTACAAAAATATTTGTGAGGTTAATGGTAGAAAAGAACCTTCACATACTTAAGCTTTATTAAGAGTACTAATACTCAATCTGCAGCTCTCTTCCAAATAAATAAATAATCTGCGCTTGTGGTTTTCAGGCAGTTAATCTACATGCTTATAATGACATGCAAACTCACAAAGGTTCATCTACCCAAAAACTAAAATAGTGCCAATGAAGTAAGGCGAGGGTGTTAATCCACCAAAGCAGGAACCAGCCCAAAAAAGAGGTTACAAAGACGCTTTGAGAGAATATTTGCACATCCCCCCATCCCACATACCGGTTGGGGCCCCGTTCATCCCATAACCGAAAGCATCACCACCACCAAGACCAACTTGAATGGAACCCTGATCCTCACTTTCTTCAATGTCCATATTATCATCGTCATCATCTTTGCTGCTGCTTTCTTCCTCTTTCATCTCCACGTCCCCATTTTCCTCGCATTCATTCTCTTGTTTCTCCTCCTTCTCTTCCTTCACAGGCTCATCCTTTAGGGTCTCTTGGTAGAACTGTAAGATAAAAAGAAGGATGAGTTAAGTGTATGGAAGGAACATAAAATTCTCATGTCATATTATATGGTTGAAGACAATCTGATTTAATTATGAAGAGAATATACACATACGTTAGCCAAAAATTATATTCAGCGAAATTAAAACAAACTATTTTGACCCAAATAAGGAAACTTTACAAATGGAGGATCAACCAATGGGTGGCATCAAGTTGACGCATTCATCACTAAGAAGTATAAAAAGGCTTTGGCAGTTTACAAACCAATCAATTGTACTTAGGGAGAGCAGACCTAGATTCACACCTAGACTATCAAAGATTAGTAATATGCATGTAATCGTTTCGGGAAAATGTTCAAGGAAAATAAGGCTCAATGATCAAACGAATTTCTCACATGTTAGCCACTAACCAGCAAGCTAAGTAATAACACAATTAAAAGGCATCGACTTAATTGTGGGACAATCTCCTCACAAGGTCTGGACTTATTAAGGGTGATAATATCCATCTTAGAAAAAAATTGCCTGTTGTTTGATAGGTAAATAAATTTATTATTATTATTATTATTATTATTATTATTATTATTATTATTATTATTCTTATTATTATTCTTATTATTATTATTATTATTATTATACACACACACACACACACACTACACTTGGAATCCTTCAACTTTTTGTCAGTGAGGCAACATGGCTTCAGAGAAGGTAGATCAATAGTAACAAACTTATTAGAATTTTATGATGAGGTAAGCCAAATCTTACAGGAAAGAGAGGGAAGGGCAGATTGCATATTCCTAGACTTCCAGAAAGCGTTTGACACTGTTCCACATGGGAGACTTATTAGGAAGCTGCAATCAATGGCTAGAATAGGTGGAAATGTTTTGGAATGGATAAAAACTTACTTACAAGGAAGGGAACAGAGGGTTAGAGTAAGACACTCAGTGTCTGAATGGAGAGGAGTTAGTAGTGGAGTTCCACAGGGTTCAGTTTTAGGGCCACTTTTGTTCCTTGTATATGTAAATGACCTACCAGAGTCTGTAAATTCATTCATGAATATGTTTGCTGATGATGCAAAGATTGTGAAGAAAGTAAAAAACGAGAACAATGGTAGAGAACTTCAGGAGGATCTAAATAATCTGCATGAGTGCTCAGAAAAGTGGCTAATGAAATTCAATACTTCAAAATGTAAGGTAATGAGAATGGGTACAAGTGCAAGAAGGCCCAAGCTTGACTACTCGGTGGCTGGAGTACAACTTCAAGAGACAGAAAATGAGAGAGATCTAGGAGTAAACATACTGGCAGATTTGTCTCCAGAAATACATATAAATGGCATAGTAAGGGCAGCATATGCATTCTTATCAAATGTAAGGGTAGCCTTCAGGCACATGGACAAGGAAATGTTCAGAAATATTTATGTAACCTATGTGAGACCAAAACTCGAATATGCAGCCCCCTTTTGGAATCCGCACTTGAAAAAGCACATAGCTAAGCTTGAAAAAGTTCAAAGACATGCCATGAAACTGGTGCCACAAATACGCAATCTCAGTTATGATGAGAGGCTGAGGGAATTAGACTTACCATCACTCGAAGCTAGAAGAGTGAGGGGGGATATGGTGACAGTCTTTAAATTCCTTCATGGTTATGATAGAGTGGATAGGAATCGATATTTTGATATGGCTGGCTCTAGAACTAGAGGTCATAGTTTGAAGCTTCGTAAGAAAACTTCTTTGCAGGATGTAAGGAAATACTTTTTCAGTGTAAGAGTAGTTGATAATTGGAATTCGCTAAGCGAAGAGGTAGTTAATGCTATCTCAATCCATAGTTTTAAGGGCAGGTATGATAAGTATCACTAAGTCTAAAATGGAACCGATCAGGAGACGGGAAGATACGAGCTTTGGGCTCTTTCCCGTAAACACAATTAGGTAATCACAATTACGTAATCACACACACACACACACACACACATATATATATATATATATATATATATATATATATATATATATATATATATATATATATATATATATATATATATATATATATATATATAGAGAGAGAGAGAGAGAGAGAGAGAGAGAGAGAGAGAGAGAGAGAGAGAGAGAGAGAGAGAGAGTAGTCTCCGTGGCTAAATGGTAGCGTCCGCGACTCTGTCGGCAGGTCGAGGGTTCGCGCCCCGTAACGGACTGAGCTTAGTAAGGGCATACACTCAGGGTAACGATTACACATGCCAAAACAAGTCCTTCGCAAGAAGGCATCTGTCCTAGCCCTTAGTAGCAAAGGGAGTTCGAGACGTAAAACCGAATCATATATATATATATATATATATATATATATATATATATATATATATATATATATATTTATATATATATAAATCATTTTTTTTTTACCCCGACCGGGACTTGATTCTAGGACTTATAATTACTAAGTCAAGACGCTACAAACTACACCACGGTAGGTTAAAAGGAATCAGACCTTATAGCAAATATCTGCTATACTTAGGAATGAACGCATTCTATCTGAATGCCACTATGTTCCTATTACAGATTCCCCAACCTCACTCGTGGCTTCATTTTCGCATTTAATTCAACTCCCAATCTCATTTGGGACCAACAATAACCAAGTAAGAACATTACATATGTGAAAACATGATTCATTTTTTACCCCGGCCGGGACTTGAACCTAGGACTTATAATTACTAAGTCAAGGCGCTACCAACTACACCACAGACGGTCGGACCTCTAGTTCAAGAGCCTTTCACAATTAAGTCTCAGCTTGAGAGAGAGAGAGAGAGAGAGAGAGAGAGAGAGAGAGAGAGAGAGAGAGAGAGAAGAGAGAGAGAGAGAGAGAGAGAGAGAGAGAGAGAGAGAGAGAGAGAGAGAGTATACAGTACACTCACATTAAATGTTGGCTTGACACTGGTGGGTGAGAGCATTATTCCCTTTTCCTCACCCTTGACAGGTGAGGACAGAGGTGACTTATCGTCTTCCTTCCTCTCTTCCTCCTTCCCTTCCACTTTGCCGTCCTTGGGATCGCTTTCACTCGATCTCCTCTTCCGAGTCACTTTTTTGCGGTCGGAACCAGCGGCTGTAAGCGCTGCCATAAATCCTCCATCGTCTGATAAAGAGGCTGCAGGGAAAAAAAAAAAACAAAAAACTATAAGACTGGACTTCCATCTGCTATTCCCTTGGCGGTTTTGCTTGTTTTAACATTTCCGTCGGAAAAAAAAAATCAAAGTAGGAATACTGCAAAACCTGTGATATTAAGGAAAAGAGATTATATAACAATAACAATAATAACACATCATCATCATCATCATCATCAAAAGTAGGAATCTTGCAGAACCTATGATAGTAATGGAAACAGATTAATAATAATAATAATAATAATAATAATAATAATAATAATAATAAAACGGATTTGAAATGAAAAAGCAATACTGTATTTAAAAAAAAAAACAAAAAAGTTATAAAACTGCAGTAAATCAGAATTATTCAAACTTCCTTGACCTGAAATAAGAAGAAACGTTTTTATATCTTAAACATATCATATTTACAAAATTTCATCAAGCTTCAACTGTCCTTCACTATAAAAACAATATACACAATTTGTTATTCTCTGAAGAAGAATCATTACACGCAGGATTCACTCTTCTAAAATCTAAACAATTACATACTTATTTTAATAATTCTATATAAAGCTAATAAAGGTTTAATTATTCTGAAATATGGAGATTATAAAAAAATTTCCATCTTCATACATCACGATAATATCCATAAGAGGCCCGAATATATTACAAGAAAATCATCCACATTTATGAAGATAAAGAGAGTTGAAGATTTAATTATACTCATATATACACTCTTTACATATAAAATCTTAACTAACTCTCCAGCAATAAAAAGACAAGCTCTCATATATATATATATATATATATATATAATATAATATATATATATATATTTATATATTATATATATATATATATATATATATATATATATATATATATATATATATATATATATATATATATATATATATATATATATATATATATATATATATATATATATATATATATATATATTTTTTTTTTTTTTTTATTTATTTTTTTTTTTTTTTTCTTCTTGCCCAGACTCGATGAGGGCAGATTTTTGTTTTTCGTTGTGGTGTCACAATCATAAAATAAATAAATATAAATATATATATATATATATATATATATATATATATATATATATATATATATATATATATATATATATATATATATATATATATATATATATATATGTGAATCTTTTTCACGACACACGTGAATTTTGTAAATGTGAATGGTTATGGCTACGTAAGGAAATTGAAAGAAATTTTGAGATCCTTAGTACTTTCGAGTGTATAATCTATTACTTATCTTCAGAGGAAGATGCAAACATGAATACACTTGTAAGTACTATGACCCTCAATATATATATATATATATATATATATATATATATATATATATATATATATATATATATATATATATATATATATATATATATATATATAATATATATATATATATATATATATATATATATATATATATATATATATATATATATATATCAAGCATTTATGGAATAAGTCATTCAGATTCTGAGAGGACTTTTTAGAAAATCCTAAATTACTTTACTGTGATATAAATGCTTTCCAAGCAAGGAACTTCATGGGAGGTCGACATATTTGCCGAGGTGTTAGAGAACGGACTGCTTTCGTTTCTTAAGTATATAACGTCATTTCGAACTCCTCTAAAGCGCTCAGAGAAGACTGAAGAAATGACTA
>JAXCGZ010007879.1:0-82913 GCA_037179515.1 Halocaridina rubra | reverse complement strand
TGTTTGAGGAGCAAACCTCTCATTATTATAGGCGACTTCAATGATAATCTCCTTCTTCCTAATAATAAAATGGGGATATTAATTCAATCCCTCCACTTAAATCAGCTTGTGAATAAAGCAACCCGTATCACCGCTAATTCCTCCAGCCTAATTGATCTTATAATTACCAATACACCTAGTTTTATAGTTCACCACGATGTCTTACCTTGTCCTGTAGGAGACCACGAGCTTCTAATAGCTACAGTTAATGTCAGGAAGGAAAAGAGACCGCCAATTGTTAAAACTTTCCGATCTCTTGAGAATTATTCTCAAAATTGTTTCTGTGACACTCTTCTTAATGAATACAACATTTTAAATTCAATACTAACTACAGATTGTGTAAATTATCAAGTTTCTACTTTTACTGATGTTTTTACGAGATGTTTAAATGAATGTGCCCCTCTTACAACCAAAGTCATGACACGCCCTCCTGCCCCGTGGATTGACTCTCAGTTAAAAGAGCAAATGAAAAGGAGAGATGACCTCCTAAGGCAATTTAAATCTGATAGACAAAACTCCGAGATGGAAAGAGCCTATAGAAGAGAAAGAAACCTTACTAAAACAATGTTGTCCAAAAAGAAGAAAAATCATTTCATGGAAGAATTTTCCAAGTATAGGGGAAATATCAAAGGAACTTGGAATGTTATAAAAAGAATAATTCCTGCAAATAAGGAAATCTTAGAAAATTCTGACCTTCTCAGTGATAATGTGGAAAAGCGAGTGAATGATTTTAATAGGTATTTTGCTGAAATAGGTAAGTCCACATATGAAAAGTCCCAAGATAATAATGACTTGATTATTAATCAACCACATAATTGCCAGCCTCCAGCTGAAAGAAATATTATCAATAATTTTAGACCGCACCCAATCGATTTAGTCACACTTATTCTTATCATAAAGAACCTCAAACCAACAAACTCTTGTGGTTCCGATGGGATACAACTTCGCTTCCTAATTGACTCATTGCCAGTTACAGTATTTTTCATTTTAGTCATTGTTAATACATCCATTGTTACAGGCATTTATCCTAACCTCTGGAAGCATCCCTATATCATCCCCGTTTTTAAGAGTGGAGATACTAATAATGTTGAAAATTATAGGCCAATCTCTCTTCTCAGCATTCTGTCTAAAATACTTGAGAAGGTAGTTGCCACCCAGTTAATAAATTTCCTTTAATCAAATTGTCTATTATGTGAAGAACAACACGGTTTTCGGCCTAAACTTTCGACCGAGACGGCCCTACTTAAAATTACTGATAAAATTTATAGTAATATTGAAAATAAGAAAATATCACTTTTATTATTGTTAGATTTGTCTAAAGCATTTGACAGTGTACACCATCAAATTCTAATGAGAAAACTTTCCAAAGTTCATGCTGACTCATTTTGGTTCGAAAATTATCTGAAAGATCGAATTCAATCAGTTCGAATGGGCTCGACTCTCTCTTCTTCTTTAGATATCAGTTTTGGCGTTCCTCAGGGTTCAATTTTGGGTCCTCTGCTTTTCCTAATATATGTTAATGATTTACCTCAATTTATAAGAGATTGCCTACTTGTTATGTATGCTGATGACACCCAGATTATGCTTACTGGTGACATTGATAGAATTCCTGAAATCTTAAAAAGGGCTGAAGATATATTAAACTGTGCCAAAAGTTATTTTAACAGTAATGGTCTTTTACTGAACGAAAATAAAACTAAATTCGTTATTTTTGGATCAAATCAATACCTGTCCCGCATTCCTGAGAACATCAGTATAAATTTCAACAATGTTTCACTCTTCCCATCTCATAAGGTTAAAAATCTAGGAGTTATTATGGACAGTACCATGACATTTAATTTTCATATCGATGAACTACATAAAAAAGTGAACGGGACCCTTATTTACTTGAACAGAGTCTATGAAAGATTCGAGCCTGATTGTAGGGTAATTGTAGTACAAACATTGATTTTAAGTATTCTCAACTACTGTCTGAGTGTTTGGGGTTCCACGACTAAGACCCAGATGTTACGAGTGAAAAGGCTCCAGAATTTTGCTGCAAGAGTTGCCATAGGGGGGGTGCATAAATATGATCACGTGACTCCCCTCTTTGAGAGATTGGGTTGGCTAAGGATGGACATGAAGTTCATATATAATATCTGTCTTTTAGTTTTTAAAATAAATCATGGAATATTACCGGAATGGCTCTTCTCATTGCCAACAGTTAATCAAGTGCGTATCAATAACGTCAACACCAGATATCAGAATTCTTTTTACGTGCCCAGAACTTCCACTGATATTGGGGCAAGAGCCTTAAATGTAATGGGCCCGAGACTTTGGAACTCTTTACCCGCAAACTTAAGAAGCTGCCAAACATTACCCTCATTTAAATCTCATCTTTTAAATCACCTACTTAATAAGTGATTTTAGTCTCATTATTATCCTCCCATTGGGTAGACGAAGTGTACGTATGCTTATTTTAATGTGTAAATATTTTGATTTTGTGCTTTGCAAATTTCATTTGTTTTATTTTGACATTTTACATTGTAATTTGTAATTAGATTAATTATCATGTAATAGCCATTTTTGATGGAATAAAGTTTTTGACTTTGACTTTGACTTTGACTCTCTCTCTCTCTCTCTCTCTCTCTCCTCTCTCTCTCTCCTCTCTTCTCTCTCTCTCTCTCTCTCTCTCTCTCTCTCTCTCTCTCTCTCTCTCTCTCTCTCTCTCTCTCTCATCTTATACCTGTATCGGAGAAGATTTTGTGAAAGTATCTGTCTGTTGGCAAGACGGTAAGAGTAATTCTTTTAAATTGACTCATGTATTCTCCAAAGCTTTATTTTTTCATTGTCTTATGTGTCTATTGGGTTGGTTCTTCTTCTTCTTCTTCTTCTTCTTCTTCTTCTTCTTCTTCTTCTTCTTCTTCTTCTTCTTCTTCTCCTTGTTGTTGTTGTTGTTGTTGTTGTTGTTCTTCTTCTTCTTCTTCATCTTCTTCTTCTTCTTCTTCTTCTTCTTCTTGTATACAGTCCTTTTATCTATGACATTAATGTAATATCCTCTTGATAATCTTCTTATAATTACGTTTATATAACTATTGTATTGTACCTATTATGTAATAACCATTATTATTGATGGAATAAAGAATTTTGACTTTGACTTTGACTCTCTCTCTCTCTCTCTCTCTCTCTCTCTCTCTCTCTCTCTCTCTCTCTCTCTCTCTCTCTCTCTCTCTCTCTCTCTCTCTCTCTCTCTCTCTCTCTCTCTCTCTCTCTCTCTCTCTCTCATCTTATACCTGTATCGGAGAAGATTTTGAGAAAATATCTGTCTGTTGGCAAGACGGTAAGAGTAATGCTTTTAAATTGACTCATGTATTCTCCAAAGCTTTATTTTTTCATTTTCTTATGTGTCTATTGGGTTGGTTCTTCTTCTTCTTCTTCTTCTTCTTCTTCTTCTTCTTCTTCTTCTTCTTCTTCTTCTTCTTCTTCTTCTTCTTCTTCCATCATTTAGGCTCTTTGTTTCATACTCCTCAATTCTTTCTCCTTTTCTTTTCTTAACTGCTTCTTTAACTCATTTCCTTTTCATTTTTCCCTCTTTTTTTTAACTTAATTTGCATTTTAGGCCTCTTCCAGGCCATTTAGGGTGATTGATTAAACTCTCTCTCTCTCTCTCTCTCTCTCTCTCTCTCTCTCTCTCTCTCTCTCTCTCTCTCTCTCTCTCTCTCTCTCTCTCTCTCTCTCTCTCTCTCTCAATGACAATCTTTTTCTTCCTAATAATAAAATAGAGAAATTAATTCAATCCCTCCACTTAAATCAGCTTGTGAATAAAGCAACCCGTATCACCGCTAATTCCTCCAGCCTAATTGATCTTACATTTACCAATACACCTAGTTTTATAGTTCACCACGATGTCTTACCTGGTCCTGTGGGAGACCACGAGCTTCTAATAGCTACAGTTAATGTCAGGAAAGAAAAGAGACCACCAATCATTAAAAATTTCCTCTCTCTTGAGAGTTATACTCAAAATTGTTTTTGTGACATTCTTCTTAATGAATACAACATTTTAAATTCAATACTATCTACAGATTGTGTAAATGATCAAGTTTCTACTTTTACTGATGTTTTTACGAGATGTTTAAATGAATGTGCCCCTCTTACAACCAAAGTCATGACACGCCTTCCTGCCCCGTGGATTGACTCTCAGTTAAAAGAGCAAATGAAAAGGATAGATGACCTCCTAAGGCAATTTAAATCTGATAGACAAAACTCCGAGATGGAAAGAGCCTATAGAAGAGAAAGAAACCTTACTAAAACAATGTTGTCCGAAAAGAAGAAAAATCATTTCATGGAAGAATTTTCCTAATATAAGGGAAATATCAAAGGAACTTGGAATGTTATAAAAAGAATAATTCCTGCAAATAAGAAAATCTTAGAAAATTCTGACCTTCTCAATGATAATGTGGAAAAGCCAGTGAATGATTTTAATAAGTATTTTGCTAAAATAGGTAAGTCCACATATGAAAAGTCCCAAGATAATATTGACTTGATTATTAATCACCCATTCAATTGCCAGCCTCCAGCTGAAAGGAATATTATCAATAATTTTAGACCGCACCCAATCGATTTAGTCACACTTATTCTTATCATAAAGAACCTCAAACCAACAAACTCTTGTGGTTCCGATGGGATACAACTTCGCTTCCTAATTGACTCATTGCCAGTTACAGTATTTCTCATTTTAGTCATTGTTAATACATCCATTGTTACAGGCATTTATCCTAACCTCTGGAAGCATCCCTATATCATCCCCGTTTTTAAGAGTGGAGATACTAATAATGTTGAAAATTATAGGCCAATCCCTCTTCTCAGCATCCTGTCTAAAATACTTGAGAAGGTAGTTGCCACCCAGTTAATAGATTTCCTTTAATCAAATTGTCTATTATGTGAAGAACAACACGGTTTTCGGCCTAAACTTTCGACCGAGACGGCCCTACTTAAAATTACTGATAAAATTTATTGTAATATTGAAAATAAGAAAATATCACTTTTATTATTGTTAGATTTGTCTAAAGCATTTGACAGTGTACACCATCAAATTCTAATGACCAAACTTTCCAAAGTTTACGTTGACTCGTTTTGGTTCGAAAATTATCTGAAAGATCGAATTCAATCAGTTCGAATGGGCTCGACTCTCTCTTCTTCTTTAGATATCAGTTTTGGCGTTCCTCAGAGTTCAATTTTGGGTCCTCTGCTTTTCCTTATATATGTTAATGATTTACCTCAATTTATAAGAGATTGTCTACTTGTTATGTATGCTGATGACACCCAGATTATGCTTACTGGTGACATTGATAGAATTGCTGAAATCTAAAAAAGGGCTGAAGATATATTAAACTGTGCCAAAAGTTATTTTAACAGTAATGGTCTTTTACTGAACGAAAATAAAACTAAACTCGTTATTTTTGGATCAAATCAATACCTGTCCCGCATTCCTGAGAACATCAGTATGAATTTCAACAATGTTTCACTCTTCCCATCTCATAAGGTTAAAAATCTAGGAGTTATTATGGACAGTTCCATGACATTTAATTTTCATATCGATGAACTACATAAAAAAGTGAACGGGACCCTCATTTACTTGAACAGAGTCTATGAAAGATTCGAGCCTGATTGTAGGGTAATTGTAGTACAAACATTGATTTTAAGTATTCTCAACTACTGTCTGAGCGTTTGGGGTTCCACGACTAAGACCCAGATGTTACGAGTGAAAAGGCTCCAGAAATTTTGTGATTCCTTTTCAGAAATTCGACGGAAAACTGGTGCCCCTGCAACATCCAGCGAAGATCCAAATGCCCTTCATGTTGCTAGCTCCATAATCAGACTAGCAACAAGCAACTACATGAATAGTCTACTAAATATCATCAGTCAATACCCTCCACCAAGATAACCATGTAATAACTCTCTCTCACCTCCAAGACAGGAATTCATTTAAATTGTTTGATGTAAACTAATAATCCTCAACTGAACACTTATGCTTTCCATTATCTTTACAGTTTTGCACAACCTCACCTGCGGGCCAAAATAGGAAAGTCCGATCACCCTCAAGAGTGAATACCACCAACAATAACAAGATTTCACCCCACCTCCTCACCAAATAGGAAAGTCCATTCACCCGCAAGAGCGAATACCACCTACAATCAACAAAATCTTACCCCACCCGCGGGCCACAAGGGAAGGTCCGCTTACCCTCAAGGGAGAACATCAAAGAAAAAAAAAATGTTGCATATTCAGTTACCGTTCACATCTCATACTATCAAAGTCAAGAGTAGCACCAGTCAAGGAGCTTACCATTCCCAAGTTAGAACTACTGCCCTGAATCTGTTCAGTCAGTTTGCTTCCACATTAATGGAAAATAGTAGTTTAGGATTTATTGATTGTACCTTATGGTCAGACAGTCAAGTAGCTCTCTCTGGGGTTTGTAATAACAGAAGCACAGATGTGTTTACCTAATTACCTAATTGTTTACCTAATTGTGTTTACGGGAGAGAGCCCAAAGCTCGTATCTTCCCGTCTCCTGATCAGTTCCATTTTGTACTTAGTGATACTTATTATACCTGTCCTTAAAACCATGGAATGAGATAGAATTAACTACCCCCTCGCTTAGCGAATTCCAATTATCAACTACTCTTACACTGAAAAAGTATTTCCTTACATCCTGCAAAGAAGTTTTCTTACGAATCTTCAAACTATGACCTCTAGTTCTAGGGCCTGCCATATCAAAATATCGATCCCTATCCACTCTATCATAACCATGAAGGAATTTAAAGACTGTCAGCATATTCCCCTCAATCTTCTAGCTTCGAGTGATGGCAAGTCTAATTCCCTCAGCCTCTCATCATAACTGAGATTGCGTATTTCTGGCACCAGGTTCGTGGCATGTCTTTGAACTTTTTCAAGCTTAGCTATGTGCTTTTTCATGTGTGGATTCCAAAAGGGGGCTGTATATTCGAGTCTTGGCCTCACATAGGTTACATAAATATTTCTGAACATTTCCTTGTCCATGTGCCTGAAGGCTACCCTTACATTTGATAAGAATGCATATGCTGCCCTTACTATGCCATTTATATGTATTTCTGGAGACAAATCTGCCAGTATGTTTACTCCTAGATCTCTCTCATTTTCTGTCTCTTGAAGTTGTACTCCAGCCACCGAGTAGTCAAGCTTGGGCCTTCTTGCACTTGTACCCATTCTCATTACCTTACATTTTGAAGTATTGAATTTCATTAGCCACTTTTCTGACCACTCATGCAGACTATTTAGATCCTCCTGAAGTTCTCTACCATTGTTCTCGTTTTTTACTTTCTTCACAATCTTTGCATCATCTGCAAACATATTCATGTAATTACCTAATTGTGTTTATGGAAAAGAGCCCAAAGCTCGCATCTTTCCGTCTCCTCATCGGTTCCATTTTCTACTTAGTGATACTTATCATACCTGTCCTTAAAACTATTGATTGAGATAGCATCAACTACCTCCTCGCTTAGCGAATTGCAATTATCAACTACTCTTAAATTGAAAAAGTATTTCCTTACATCCTGCAAAGAAGTTTTCTTACGAAGCTTCAAACTATGACCTCTAGTTCTAGAGCCTGCCATATGTAGGTACGTAATCGTGTTAGTCAAATCAAAGAGAAAAATTTTAAGATTAATTATGTGCCTACCGATGATAATCCAGCAGATTTGCTCACCCGTGGGATTACTTTTAGTCAATTGAACCGTTCTAATTTGTGGAGGTATGGTCATGACTGGATTACTAGTCCTTCAGACTACCCTTGTCATCAAAACATTGAGATTAACCTTGTTTCAGTTCATGAACTTTTAGTTGTACCTACAAAAATAGAGCCCATCATCCCTTGCTTTGATGTATCCAAATATTCTTCTCTGTCCAAAGGTTTAAGAATTTTTCAGGTTGTGTTGAGATTTATTGGTAGTTTACATAGGAAGATTGCTATACCATTGTCTCCACAGCATTTTTTAGTCAATCTTACTCAACAGGAGCATTGTCCAACAGTGATTCTGTATTAAAGTAAAGTTTCTCACATTGTTTCTAAGGATATCATAAATTTTTTAAATCAGTTGGGGTTGTATTTGGACTCTGATAACCTTATAAGAACCCAGGGACAGTTAGATAAGGCAATAATGTCAGATAATATGAAGAGACCTATTAATTCACCCCCAAAGAGCGCTATAGCTAAATTAGTGATAAAGCGGTGTCATGCAAGAAACCACCATGCTGGTGTCAACACAGTTCTTGCACAGACAAGAGAGAATTTTTGGTTGCCCCAGGCCAGGCGTCATATAAAACCAGTAGTTCGTGATTGTATGCATTGTAGAAAACTACTCAGTGCCCCTCTCACACTGCCACATGCACCACCTTTGCCTACTGATCGAGTCACATTTAGTAGGCCATTCCAGTGCGTTGATGTCGAAATGACAGGATCTTATGAAGTCCATGAACAAGATCTTGATGAACAAGTGCTCATTCAGCGTATGGCTTACATATGCTTGTTTACGTGCACAGCCACGAGAGCGGTGCATTTAGAACTTCTTCATACCTTAACCACTAGTGAATTTATTCTTGCTTTCAGACATTTTTATGCTTTGCATTCAGTGCCAGAGCTGATTATTAGTGATCATGGCACTATTCTCTACAGAATACGTGATGAGCCAGAAGTTGTGTATCATTTAGAAGAACTGAGTGTTAAGTGGAAGTTCATCACTCCTCGCTCACCTTGGCAGGGAGGTTTTTACGTAAGGATGATTGGTGTGGTGAAAACAGCACTTAACAAATCTATATGTCATAAGAAGCTTAGTTTCTTGAATTGCAACAGTATTGCGTGAAATATGCACTGTTGTCAATTCCCGACCTTTGACTTATATTTCCGACTCATTTGATAGTGAATATTTAACTCCCAATCATATAATGTATGGCAGAAATATAGTGATTGCTCCTCTCTTGAATGAGTTTGCAAGTGATGAGGTATCCTATCTAGAAAATGATGAGCTTAGAAACCAGTATTCACTACTTTCATCTGTATTGAAAAGATTTACCAAAATGTGGGTAAATTTTTATTTGACCTCCTTAAGGGAGAGCAAATATGGTAATCAACCAAGTTCTGCCGAATGTCCTTTGAAAATCGGGGACATCGTTCTAGTCGATCTTGATAGTTCTCATTGTAATTTGGGACGAATAGTGAAGTTGTTTTACATTAATGATGGTCATGTGAGAAGCTGAAGTGATGGTCAGAAATGCATTATATGAACGCCCATTGACAAAAATTGTACCTTTGGAGGTTACTGCTGAAGAGAGAGAGTCTCTTGCTGAGAATGAACAAGAAAATGTGATGCCTCCTAGGCAGAGACCACTTAGGAAAGCAGCGGTCACTGCTAATGCCCAGCGTAAAGCATTGATAGATGATAACCTTTCGTGATTAGTATATGCTATATTTTTTTTTATATGAGTATTTAATGTGCTATATATGATTTTCTATAATTTTGTAGAAGTTTCCTTTTGAATTACTACTGTATAATTGTATATGCATTAACCATTAATGTTTGTACCATTTAAACTTTTTATTTTATGATTGTGACACCAGGACGGGCCAAAAAAAAAAAAAATAAAACAACCCTCATCGGGCCTGGGCACGAAGAATACTATAAAGTAAAGAGAAACAGAGATGGAGAGTGTAAAGACTTGTCAGATGTGAAGGGATAATAAAAGATGTGTGATGAATATCCAAGAATATTCAGTGTAGCTGTAGGCATAGAAAAAGAACCGTAACTGAAGGATGACTTAAAATCGAACTGTCCTGCACAGACCTATTTAAGTTCAAAAAACTTTCAGCTGTAGTATCGCAACGGGCGGCTGGTGCCATGAGCCAACCTACTACATGACTGCTTTGCATTATCAGAGAAATGAACATTTCAGTATTCTATTCAGGAACAACCTTTGCTGGGGGAGAGTGTCCTGAAAAAGGTACAGGACAGCAGTATGAAGCCATCAATAACTTGCCATACTAATAGTAACTCCGTTTCTTGAGTACATTGTGTTTGATTACCAAAAGATGTATTTGGTTCATATTATTATTTCTATGCTATTATCATAATTAATTCTATATTACTGCTTGTTATTTGTTGTCTTATAAGAATTTGATTCCCTGAGTTACAGCGTAACTATTATTATTTCCTTTCTTAGCGCCAACTTATACAATGTTAGTATTCTGGATATGGCTTAAGTTGCATTCATTATTGAATATCTTGAAAGTTTTAATTTACAATTGTGTGAAAATAATTATTCCTTGTAAGGGAGGCATGCAGATTCAACAGTATTTTGATTAAGAAAATAAACATGTATCTTTATTTGATTATGTATATAAAAATTTGTAACGCTTTCGAACAGATGTTTGGGTAATGAGAGAGACGTTTTGGAGACCGCCATGAGATAAACATTTTATTGGACTTTGTTGAAATTCGTGCCACACACCGAATCTATTAGCTCATTTACTGGACCTGCAAGTGTGCAATGACTCTGAGAACAGAATAAGTATATGTGCCTGTCGTCGTCCGACTGCCATTATTGGGAAATATGGTTTCTACAGATCACATGCTACTGTGGGGCCTAGGCTTGTTGACAAGTTTCGTGTAGGAAGCTTCAATCGTATAAGGAAGGAGTGGTGGGGATTTAATTATTCCCAAGCCTTTTGTTGCTGACATCAGATATTTGTGTTCTCGTAGGCCCAGTGACAGGCTAACTTGGCCCAATCAAGTTTATTGTTCTACAAGAGGAACCGTGTAGCCTATTCGCCCTATTGATTTTGATGATTTATCATGTGTAATTCTCCGCATATTTGAAGTGCAAAACAGTTGAGTTTCCAGAAGTTTGATTTATAATTTGTATGGCTATCTTTTTCTTATTATATTTTTGTAATAATTTGGAGTTTGCTTATCCAGCAGTAGCCTAGATGTAGAATTGACCAATACTTTAATTGAACATTACCTTAATTGCCTTAGCTCAATATTATAAATTTGTTGGCTTAGCCACCAGTGCCTAACATAAAAAATACAGTCCATTCATATGCATCTATTCCTGGGTAATCCCAGAAGATATTGATTTGTGCCCCTTAAGTAGCCTGCTTGAGATGATTGACTCCCCAAGATCTAATAACCAAGTTGGATCGAATCTGGGAGAGGGAGCGGGATCTTGGGTCCAACTTGACTAGTTCTCCAGCACGAACCACTGGGAATTAGAGTGTTCTCCACACGAAAAGTGAATATACGAGTACGAAGGCAGCTGTATTAGAAGTAGAAAAATATACTAAGCATGATCTTTAGAATGTAGTGGAAAATAGTCTCTTGGTTCATATTTTATTCATCTTTATAAAATCTTTATGGTCACAACTCTACTCATTTTCACCGGCAGATATTTACATAATATTTGCAACAACAAAGCATATACCAATGCAATATAAAATAAACATCAAGCACTATAACACCTCGAGTAAATGCAAATTCTAGAAACACTTCAATACGAAAAATGCGACCAATACAATTAGTATTATAACATTATACTTGAAGCCACTGCTAGAGTATCTCTGTTTATCATTATTCAATATGAAGGCTTCCATAATGAGAACTTGGTTCTTCAGTAATTAGATATGAATCCTCATATATTTGATCAAAGCATGAGAGACTTTTCATCAGTCTTATAGATAGAAGGCTAGTTTATCAATAAAATAGTTTATATTTTGAAGACAAAGAAAACAATTTCCTGTTATATTTGTTAAAATCAGTATTCAAAATTATTTGCATTTTTAAATAAGAACACCTACACCACCATGAGGTCTGTAAAAACCAAAAGATGTTGAGCCTTTGTGAATTGCATGCTTTTTATTTCAAGCAGTATCCACCTATGTAGTTCTTTAAATTTAGGAAGAGGAAATAGATGTCCACTAAGCAACACATAATTATTATTCTTTTATACATATTTTTGGAGTAAATCATAGAGTTTTAATACGACATTGAGTCTTATGGGTATCCTTCAAGGTTCATATTGCATTTACGATTCAGTCACTTTTCATATTTGAAATAAATATGGAGTGCAGAAAATGACGCATCTCACTCCAATAGCAATAAGCAAACAACCTAGTGTTCATCCACTCGTAGACATTCAGTTCTCCAGGTAAGAAATAAATCTTTAATGAACCATCTTGGCAAGCATAGAACCAAAGCAATTTTTTTTTATGCTGAATCCTTAATGGTGCCTACTAATGATAGTATGTTGATGTTGAGAAAAAGAAAAATTATTTAGATGAAAAAAAAAAATGTATGGAATAAGATTTGTGAATTTACCATAGGCAATACCAAATTTTCTTTTGTTAATTTATAGAATATATCTCGCACTAAAATCCACTAGATTTAGAGCATCTTCATATTGGAGAAAAAGAGAGAAAGAAAAATTAAACGTTTATGGCATATAATACAGGATGTCCACAAAGTCTGGGTATATAGGCAATCTCACTATGCAGACCTATTCAATCGAGTTCACCTGAATTTTGTAAAGTGCATCAAATTATGCATTGAAAATGATGGAAATCATATTGAAAATATTATTATTAATATTAGATTTAAAACAAATCAATTATATTTAAATCTAATATTAATAAATAATATTTTCAATATGATTTCCATCATTTTCAATGCATAATTTGATGCGCTTTACAAATTTTAGGTGAACTCTATTGAATAGGTCTGCATAGTGAAATTTTCTATGTACCCAGACTTTGTGGACACCCTGAACATAATTTCCTTCATAGAGTAAATATATAGATCAATCTTCTGCACAAAATGTGCTGGCAATTTGCCTAAATTTGCATTCACTTTTCGTTCACAGTGGGAAATTCTTGTAGATAGGTCTGTCAAAAGTGAGGCTACATTCGTGAGTAGCACTCAGCTGCTGTTCCTAAATTCTAAAGACCGGGAGAGCTGTCAGTTCAGGAGAAATTACAACGTATTCTTTGGCCTTTGAAAACACTGTACTTAAGGAGAGGTAAACTTGCCAGTAAGTTCCGAACACTTATTAAGTTCTTAATCATCCTTGAAGATATCTATCTTTCCACATGTAATTATACTGTACTTTATGAAAAGTCCTTCTTATCACCCACGGCATGTTTGGCAAGGGTCTTGGCTTCTTCAATGCTGTCCTTTCGAAATTTGATCTGTAGGAAAAGTAAGTACATTGTTGCAAATGATAAGAATTCCATATGCTATTCTATATATAGGACATTATGTGTTTTAAAACTTGTCTCTCATAAATATTTGTCTAGACTCTAAAACATTTCTTTTAGCTTGCAATATTCATATGTTCTTATAATGTTCAGAATATCCAGTAGATATTTTAAGATTTCCAGAATATATCAGAGTACCTATCCCCTTGTTGCAGATAATAATAATAATAATAATAATAATAATAATAATAATAATAATAATAATAATAATAATAATAATAATAATAATAATAATAATAATAATAATAATAATAAGTAATAATAATAATAATAATAATAATAATAATAATAATAATAATAATAATAATATGCACATATACATGGTCCCATTCCCCCTTGTAAGCGCCATGGCCGAGCCAAGAAGCATGCAATCACCACAATCCACATATATCTCAACCACTCCTCCTAGCTCCCCCTGGGGGAGGGGGTAGAATATTTCCTCCTTGTTTCTCTGCATGTTGCAAAAGTCTATTAAATGGGGTGGAGTGAGGGACTAGAATACCTCTCCTCTGTATTCCTTTTCCTACCAATGGCCAATAATAATAATAATAATAATAATAATAATAATAATAATAATAATAATAATAATAATAATAATAATTATAATAATAATGATAATAATAATACATGCATACATGCATACATACATTCATACATACATGTAAGGGCAGCATATGCTTACTTATCCAATGTAAGGGTAGCCTTCAGGCACATGGACAAGGAAATGTTCAGAAATATTTATGTAACCTATGTGAGGCCAAAACTTGAATATGCAGCCCCCTTTTGGAATCCGCACTTGAAAAAGCACGTAGCTAAGCTTGAAAAAGGTCAAAGACATGCCACGAAACTGGTACCAGAAATACGCAATCTCAATTATAATGAGAGGCTGAGGGAATTAGACTTACCATCACTCAAAGCTAGAAGATTGAGGGGGGATATGGTGACAGTCTTTAAATTTCTTCACGGTTATGATAGAGTGGATAGGGATCGATATTTTGATTTGGGTGGCTCTAGAACTAAAGGTCATAGTTTGAAGCTTCGGAAGAAAACTTTTTTGCAGGATGTAAGGAAGTACTTTTTCGGTGTAAGAGCAGCTGATAATTGGAATTGGCTAAGCGAGGAGGTAGTTAATGCTAACTCAATCCATAGTCTTAAGGACAGGTATGATAAGTATCACTAAGTAGAAAATGGAACCGACCAGGAGACGGGAAGATACGAGCTTTGGGCTCTTTCCCGTAAGCACAATTAGGTAATCACAAATACACATGCCTTATTCACACTTGTAAGGGAGGTGACCGAGCCAAGAAACGTGCATTCACCACGATCCACACATACCTCAAGCACTCCTATCAGTTCCTTGGGGATAAAAGGTTGCCACATCTCCCCCCCTTCCATCCTGCTTGGGTCATCCACAAGGTAGGTAGGCAAGGATAATCTACATTGATGACCGACAGCCGCAGCTGGTTTATCCCCACCGCTTCATCACATGGCAACTCCCCTCACAGCTGCCCATCACAGTTCACTAAGCTAACAAGTGCAAGAAGTCCCTTTGGCTCTTGTCATTTATGCACAATCTTCCTCCAATCATTGCTATCTCTTGCACGCACCCTACCCTGTTCCACTAACATTCTATGTGCATTCAGTGCCCTCTTCACGCCATCCAACCATCTCATTCTAGGTCTTCCTCCTGACCTAACTCTAATCACTTCTGCACTCCACACTCTCTTCACTATTCGTTCATCACTAATCCTTTCTATGTGTTCAAACTAACTCAACACTCTCTGATCTAACCTTTCCGACAGCTTCATTCCAACATCTGTTCTATGCCTGATTTATTCATTTCTTACTCTATCTCTTCTAGATACACCAATCTTACTTTTCAATCACCTCACTCCATTACATTCAACTTGTTCCTTTCATCCTCTCTTGCATTCCTAGTCTCTGCTACATACAATGCTGTTGGCAAAATCACACCTTCATATATCCTCCTCTTTGAAATAATTCCCAAATATTATTCCTCATTACAATTTTCAACCCACCTAAACATTTACTTGATTCCTTCACTCTGTGATATATCTTGACATCCACTCGTTCACTCCTTGACACATGCAACCCTAGATTCTTAAAGCTCTAAACTTCTTCAAGCAACTCATTATTCACTTCTACATTGAATCTACCAACATAAACACTCCTCGTGCATCTCATGACTTTACTTTTACCAATATTCACCCACAACTTTTTTCTTTCACATGCACTAATATACTCAGTCACCATGATTCAATTCATTCTCAGTATCAGCCACCAGTACAGTATCATTCATAAATAGCAACTGATTCAGTTTCCACAACCTTCCATTCTCACCCACTAGCTCCAAGCTTCTGTCTAATACTCTTTCATTTATACACATTAAACAATCATGGTGGTATTACACAACCTTAACGTAACCTACATTCACCTTAAACTAATCACTCATACCATTCCCAATTCTCACAGATGATTTACTACTCATGTAAAAACGCTTCACTGCATTCAAAAAACTTCCACTTATTCCATACAGTCGCAACACACTCCATGAATCCTTTATATTGACCCTGTCATATGCTTCCTCTAAGTCCATAAAAGCCCCAAAAGTGTCCCTACCTTTTATCAAGAACTTCACACACACACCTTTCATACTGCAAACACCTGATTCACACATCCTCTTCCTCTCCTGAACCCACACTGTTCTTCCCCAGTCAATCTCTCAGTACCTTCCTAATTCTTTCGGTTAGCACTCTTCTATATACCTTACCAACTACACTCAATGACATAATTCCTTTAAAACCACCACACTCATAGTTATATCCTTTCCTTTTATAAAGTGGAACTACACATGCCCTCCTCCAATCAACTGGGACCCTCCCCTCCCTGAAACATACATTCAACAACCTAACCATCCATTCTACTACTGCCTCCCTACCTTGTGACAAGTAATCAACATGACACCCATCTATCCTTTGTGCTTTACCTGCTTCCATTGCTCTCAGTGCTAAATGTACCTATTCCTTTGTTATTTCTCTGTCATTCTCATCATCTAACATTGGCATTCTCTATTCGTTTCCCACAGCCACAATCTCTGCCTCTCTATCATCTTCCTCATTTAGCAGTTTCTTGAAATATTCAGCCCATCTCTCTGTTACCTTTAATTCATCTACTAGCAATTGCCCATCTGCTCCTTTCAACTTCTCCTCCCTACCACACTCACCTTTCCACATTTTTTTCACTTCATTCCAATATATATGTTTATTCCTTTCAAAATTAACAGACAAGCATTTGTCCCACCTTACATCCACTTCTCTCTTTGACTCCCTCACCAAGTGCTTCGGTAACCTCCTCTTTGCACAATACCTTTCATACACCTAAAAAATGCGCAAACTCAATATCAGTGGCACTGAGTGTCAGGGGAGATTCCAAGATGCTGGAAACAAGCAAACGTGATACCTATCTTCAAAAAGGGAAAGGGGATATGGCTTTGAACAATAAACCAGTTTCCTTGACCAGCATAGTTTGCAAAGTAATGGAAAAACTACTAAGGAAATATATCTCTCTTCACTTGGAATCCTTCAACTTTTTGTCAGTGAGGCAACATGGCTTCAGAGAATGTAGATCAACAGTAACAAACTTATTAGAATTTTATGATGAGGTAATCCAAATCTTACAGGAAAGAGAGGCTAGGCAGATTGCATATTCCTAGACTTCCAGAAAGCGTTTGACACAGTTCCACATGGGAGACTTATTAGGAAGCTGCAAGCAATGGCTAGAAGAGGTGGAAATGTCTTGAAATGGATAAAAACCTACCAAGAAGGAAGGGAACAGAGGGTTAGAGTAAGACACTCAGTGTCTGAATGGAAAGGAGTTAGTAGTGGAGTTCCACAGGGTTCAGTTTTAGGGCCACTTTTGTTCCTTGTATATGTAAATGACCTACCAGAGTCTGTAAATTCATTCATGAATATGTTTGCAGATGATGCAAAGATTGTGAAGAAAGTAGGAAACGAGAACAATGGTAGAGAACTTCAGGAAGGCCTAAATAGTCTGCACGAGTGGTCAGAAAAGTGGCTAATGAAATTCAATACTTCAAAACGTAAGGTAATGAAAATGGGTACAAGTGCAAGAAGGCCCAAGCTTGACTACTCGGTGGCTGGAGTACAACTTCAAGAGACAGAAAATGAGAGAGGTCTAGGAGTATACATACTATCAGATTTCTCTCCAGAAATACATATAAATGGCATAGTAAGGGCAGCATATGCATTCTTGTCAAATGTAAGGGTAGCCTTCAGGCACATGGACAAGGAAGTATTCAAAAATATTTATGTAACCTATGTGAGGCCAAAACTCGAATAAGCAGCCCCCTTTTGGAATCCGCACTTGAAAATGCACATAGCTAAGCTTGAAAAAGTTCAAAGACATGCCACGAAACTGGTGCCAGCAATACGTAATCTCACTTATGATGAGAGGCTGAGGGAATTAGACTTACCATCGCTCGAAGCTAGAAGATTGAGGGGGGATATGGTGACAGTCTTTAAATTTCTTCATGGTTATGATAGAGTGGATAGGGATCTATATTTTGATATGTGTGGCTCTAGAACTAGAGGTCATAGTTTGAAGCTTGGTAAGAAAACTTCTTTGCAGGATGTAAGGAAATATTTTTTCAGTGTAAGAGTAGTTGATAATTGGAATTGGCTAAGCGAGGAGGTAGTTAATGCTATCTCAATCAATAGTTTTAAGAACAGGTATGATAAGTATCACTAAGTATAAAATGAAATCGATCATGAAACGGGAAGATATGAGCTTTGGGCTCTTTCCCATAAACGCAATTAGGTAATCACACCTCTACATTGCCTACCTGCAACCATACCTCAAAAGCCCGCTTTTCTTCAGCCACTATTGCACTCACCTACTCTTTCCACCACTCCCTACCTTTCTTTTACTTCCACCAGTTAGTTTACTTCTGCACACTTCCTCAGCACATTTCATAACTTCCTCCTTAAAAAAAAAACAAATATATATATATATATATATATATATATATATATATATATATATATATATATATATATATATATATATATATATATATATATATATATACATATATATATATATATATATATATATATATATATATATATATATATATATATATATATATATATATATATATATATATATATATATATATATATATATATATATATATATATATATATATATATATATATATATATATATATATATATATATATATATATATATATATATATATATATATATATATATATATATATATATATATATATATATATATATGGTAGGAAAAGCCCATTAAATAAAACAACGAATATATATATATATATATATATATATATATATATATATATATATATATATATATATATATATATATATATATATATAAAGGACTTATTCATTTCGTGACCTAAACTGGTCACCCTCTCAAAGTTTAGGTCACGAAATTAATAAGAACTTTTTATATATATATTCGAGCTGTTTTATATAATGGGCTTTTCCTACCATTTTAGACTGTATGATAACAGTTCAGTGTTATATATATATATATATATATATATATATATATATATATATATATATATATATATATATATATATATATATATATATATATATATATATATATATATATATATATATATATATATATGTGTGTGTGTGTGATTACCTAATTGTGATTACCTAATTGTGTTTACGGGAAAGAGCCCAAAGCTCGTATCTTCCCGTCTCCTGATCGGTTCCATTTTATACTTAGTCATACTTATCATACCTGTCCTTAAAACTATGCATTGAGATAGCATTAACTGCCTCCTCGCTTAGCCAATTCCAATTATCAACTACTCTTACACTGAAAAACTATTTCCTTACGTACTGCAAAGAAGTTTTCTTACCAAGCTTCAAACTATGACCTCTAGTTCTAGAGCCAGCCATATCAAAATATCCATCCCTATCCACTCTATCATAACCATGAAGGAATTTAAAGACTGTCACCATATCCCCCCTCACTCTTCTAGCTTCGAGTGATGGTAAGTCTAATTCCCTCAGCCTCTCATCATAACTGAGATTGCGTATTTCTGGCACCAGTTTTGTAGCATGTCTTTGAACTTTTTCAAGCTTAGCTATGTGCTTTTTCAAGTGCGGATTCCAAAAGGGGGCTGCATATTCCAGTTTTGGCCTCACATAGGTTACATGAATATTTCTGAACATTTCCTTGTCCTTGTGCCTGAAGACTACCCTTACATTTGATAAGAATGCATATGCTGCCCTTACTATGCCATTTATATGTATTTCTGGAGACAAATCTGCCAGTATGTTTACTCCTAGATCTCTCTCATTTTCTGTCTCTTGAAGTTGTACTCCAGCCACCGAGTAGTCTAGCTTGGGCCTTCTTGCACTTGTACCCATTCTCATTACCTTACATTTTGAAGTATTGAATTTCATTAGCCACTTTTCTGACCACTCATGCAGATTATTTAGATCCTCCTGAAGTTCCCTACCATTGTTCTCGTTTTTTACTTTCTTCACAATCTTTGCATCATCTGCAAACATATTCATGAATGAATTTACAGACTCTGGTAGGTCATTTACATATACAAGGAACAAAAGTGGCCCTAAAACTGAACCCTGTGGAACTCCACTACTAACTCTTCTCCAGTCAGACACTGAGTGTCTTACTCTAACCCTCTGTTCCCTTCATTATAAGTAAGTTTTTATCCATTCCAAAACATTTCCACCTATTCTAGCCATTGATTGCAGCTTCCTAATAAGTCTCCCATGTGGAACAGTGTCAAACGCTTTCTGGAAGTCTAGGAATATGCAATCTGCCCAGCCCTCTCTTTCCTGTAAGATTTGACTTACCTCATCATAATATTCTAATAAGTTTGTTACTGTTGATCTACCTTCTCTGAAGCCATGTTGCGTCACTGACAAAAAGTTGAAGGATTCCAAGTGAAGAGAGATATGTTTCCTTAGTAGTTTCTCCATAACTCTGCAAACTATGCTGGTCAAGGAAACTGGTCTATAGTTAAGAGTCTTATCCCTCCCCTTTTTGAAGATAGGTATCACATTTGCTTGTTTCCAGCATCTTGGAATCTCCCCCGACTCCAGTGACTCCTTAAATATGATACTTAGTGCCACTGATATTGTGTTTGCGCATTTTTTAAGCACATGAGGGGATATGTCATCAGGACCTGTAGCTTTATGAACATCTAAATCCATCAGTGCTTTGCATACCTCTGTGGCTGTAAGGTTGATGTTCTCTAATACCGGCCCTTGTGTGTGTGTGTGTGTGTGTGTGTGTGTGTGTGTGTGTGTGTGTGTGTGTGTGTGTGTAATTACCTAATTGTAATTACCTAATTGTGTTTACGGGAAAGAGCCCAAAGCTCGTATCTTCCCGTCTCCTCATCGGTTCCATTTTATACATAGTGATACTTATCATACCTGTCCTTAAAGCTATGGATTGAGATAGCATTAACTACCTCCTCGCTTAGCCAAGTCCAATTATCAACTTCTCTAACACTGAAAAAGTATTTCCTTATATCCTGCAAAGAAGTTTTTTTACAAAGCATCAAAGTATGACCTCTAGTTCTAGAGCCTGCCATATAAAAAAATTGATCCCTATCCACTCTATCATAACCATGAAGGAATTTAAAGACTGTCACCATATCCCCCTTCAATCTTCTAGCTTCGAGTAATGGTAAGTCTAATTCCCTCAGCCTCTCATCATAACTGAGATTGCGTATTTCTGGCACCAGTTTTGTGGCATGTCTTTGAACTTTTTCAAGCTTAGCTATGTGCTTTTTCAAGTGCGGATTCCAAAAGGGGCCTGCATATTTGAGTTTTGGCCTCACATAGGTTACATAAATATTTCTGAATACTTCCTTGTCCATGTGCCTGAAGGCTACCCTTACATTTGATAAGAATGCATATGCTGTCCTTACTATGCCATTTATATGTTTTTCTATAGACAAATCTGCCAGTATGTTTACTCCTAGATCTCTCTCATTTTCTGTCTCTTGAAGTTGTACTCCAGCCACCGAGTAGTCAAGCTTGGGCCTTCTTGCACTTGTACCCATTCTCATTACCTTACATTTTGAAGTATTGAATTTCATTAGCCAATTTTCTGACCACTCATGCAGATTATTTAGATCTTCCTGAAGTTCTCTACCATTGTTCTCATTTCTTACTTTCTTCACAATCTTTGCATCATCTGCAAACATATTCATGAATGAATTTACAGACTCTGGTAGGTCATTTACATATACAAGGAACAAAAGTGGCCCTAAAACTGAACCCTGTGGAACTCCACTACTAACTCTTCTCCATTCAGACACTGAGTGTCTTACTCTTACCCTCTGTTCCCTTCCTTCTAAGTAAGTTTTTATCCATTCCAAGATATTTCCACCTATTCTAGCCATTGATTGCAGCTTCCTAATAAGTCTCCCATGTGGAACTGTGTCAAACGCTTTCTGGAAGTCTAGGAATATGCAATCTGCCTAGCCCTCTCTTTCCTGTAGGATTTGGCTTACCTCATCATAAAATTCTAATAAGTTTGTTACTGTTGATCTACCTTCTCTGAAGCCATGTTGCCTCACTGACAAAAAGTTGAAGGATTCCAAGTGAAGAGAGATATGTTTCCTTAGTAGTTTCTCCATAACTTTGCAAACTATGCTGGTCAAGGAAACTGGTCTATAGTTCAGAGCCGTATCCCTCCTTCCCTTTTTGAAGACAGGTATCACGTTTGCTTGTTTCCAGCATCTTATAATCTCCCCTGACTCCAGTGACTTTTTAAATATGATACTTAGTGCCACTGATATTGAGTTTGTGCATTTTTTAAGCACATGAGGGGATATGTCATCAGGACCTGCAGCTTTATGAACATCTAAATCCATCAGCGCCTTGCATACCTCTGTGGCTGTAAGGGTGATATTCTCTAATACCGGCCTTTGAGCTTCTATCTCTGCAATCAGAGGGGGTGGGGTATTTTCTACTGTAAATACTGACTGAAACTCCTTGTTCAATTCTTTGCAGATATCTTCATCCGTCTCAGTGATGCTTCCATCCTCTCTCTTAAGCTTTAAAACCTGTTCTTTTACCTTCAGTTTTCCTTTGATAAAGCTGTGGAAAAGCTTGGGATTTTCTTTAGCCTTCCTGGTGATGTCCCTCTCATAGTCTCTCTCTGCCTCTCTTCCTTTACTTAGGTAGTCATTTATTGCTCTTATGGAGGTTTGCCAGGCATTTATGTTTTTTCTCCTCCTATAGCCTTTTCCAGCATTTGTCTCTCCACTCCTTAGCTCTTTTACACTCGCTATTGAACCATTTCTCTCTGGCATGAATTACACCTACTTTGGTGAAAGGTATGCAGCAATCTACTATCTTCCCATATTTCTCACAAAATATGTCATACATTTCTTGTACAGATTTGTTGTAAAATAAGGTTCTCCAGTCAATAACTGCAAAAAGCTAGTTCATTTTGATGTAATCTCCTTTCAGATAGTTCCTCCTCATGTCCTCAGTGCCTCTACTCTCAGGCAGAATATCTTCAATGATATACTCCATCAACAACACACAGTGGTCACTCTTTCCAATTGGTGGTTCATACTCAATTTTTTCAATATCCAACACATTATCTGTGAATACTAGATCAAGTAGTGATGGCTCATCCCCACCCCTGGCCCTCGTTGGTTCCATTACATGTTGGTGTAGGAAATTCCCTTGTACGCAATCTAGGAACCTTGCCCCGAATGAGTCCTCACCACTGTGTGGGTCAAGATTTATCCAATCTATCTCTTTATGATTAAAGTCTCCCATAATCAAAATCCTACATTTTCTCTCCCGTGCCATGTTAACAACTGAGTTTATGACTTCAATAGTACCTATATGACTTTCCTCATAAACTTCTAGCCTATGTCTGGTTCCTTGGTGGGTTATATACAACAGTTATTATAATGCTCTCTGACCCAGTATTTATGCGAGCAACAAGAAATTCCTTGAACTCACTTTCTATAGCCAAGTTTATTTCTTCAACTTGAATCCTTTCACTTATGAGCAGTGCTATCCCTCCACCAGTCCTCTCAGATCTTTCAACCCTTAGTATTCTGAAGCCCTTAGGAAAAACTGTGACACCGTTTATGTCCTCACTCAACTTAGTCTCTGTAATTGCTACTATATCTGCCTTACTGTTGTGAATCCTATCTTTTAATTCTACTGCCTTACCAGCTAATCCATCAGCATTTGTGTATAACAATCTTAATGAGGCCCCATCCCCTGATCTTCTGTCATTATCTTCTTTATCTCCCCTTTGTCTGGAAGAACTCTGAAATGAAAATTTTTCTTCTCTTCTTCATTTCTTTCCTCATTTAACCTTCTAGCCTCTTGCAACAAGTTTTTGATCTTTCCCATCTCTTCCTGTGTTCTGTATCGTCTAATGAACACTTCTTTGAATTCTTGAAGGTCTTTTAGACTTGGTTTTCTCAACAATATTTCCCTACATGTTTCCCCTCTCTCAAAGGTTACTTTTGTTGGTCTCGGCTTTCCTTCCCTCGAATATTTACCTAGTTGGTGTATGTTTACAATATCCTCAGGACCACAAACTACTCCAAGCTTTCTTATCAGGTCTACAACCCTAGCTTTATTTTCTTCAAGTCTCCCCTGCCATGTTGGCTCCTGGGATTTGCTTATGCCTGAGATTACCACTGTCTTCTCCTTATCAGGGGCCTGTTTGATGAGTGGGTTTGCCCTTTCCATCACAACGTCTTTCATTTTTTCGATTACTGTCTCTTTATAGTCAACTGTTTGTATGTTTTCCAGTGCCACCACCTTTACAGCCTCTTTTACTGCCACATTCCCCTTTTGTGCATCAGCAAAGGAAGTTTTCATGGCATCAGGTGTGATTACCTAATTATGATTACCTAATTGTGTTTATGGGAAAGGGCCAAAGCTCGTATCTTCCCGTCTCCTCATCGGTTCCATTTTATACTTAGTCATACTTATCATACCTGTCTTTAAAACTATGGATTGAAATAGCATTAAGTACATCCTCGCTTATCCAATTCCAATTATCATCTACTCTTACACTGAAAAAGTATTTCCTTACATCCTGCAAAGAAGTTTTCTTACGAAGCTTCAGACTATTACCTCTAGTTCTAGAGCCAGCCATATCAAAATATCCATCCCTATCCACTCTATCATAACCATGAAGGAATTTAAAGACTGTCACCATATCCCCCCTCACTCTTCTAGCTTCGAGTGATGGTAAGTCTAATTCCCTCAGCCTCTCATCATAACTGAGATTGCGTATTTCTGGCACCAGTTTCGTGGCATGTCTTTGAACTTTTTCAAGCTTAGCTATGTGCTTTTTCAAGTGTGGATTCCAAAAGGGGGCTGCATATTCGAGTTTTGGCCTCACATAGGTTACATAAATATTTCTGAACATTTCCTTGTCCATGTGCCTGAAGGCTACCCTTACATTTGATAAGAATGCATATGCTGCCCTTACTATGCCATTTATATGTATTTCTGGAGACAAATCTGCCAGTATGTCTACTCCTAGATCTCTCTCATTTTCTGTCTCTTGAAGTTGTACTCCAGCCACCGTGTAGTCAAGCTTGGGCCTCCTTGCACTTGTACCCATTCTCATTACCTTACATTTGAAGAATTGAATTTCATTAGCCACTTTTCTGACCACTCATGCAGATTATTTAGATCCTCCTGAAGTTCCCTACCATTGTTCTCGTTTTTTACTTTCTTCACAATCTTTGCATCATCTGTAAACATATTCATGAATGAATTTACAGACTCTGGTAGGTCATTTACATATACAAGGAACAAAAGTGGCCCTAAAACTGAACCCTGTGGAACTCCACTACTAACTCTTCTCCATTCAGACACTGAGTGTCTTACTCTAACCCTCTGTTCCCTTCCTTCTAAGTAAGTTTTTATCCATTCCAAAACATTTCCACCTATTCTAGCCATTGCTTGCAGCTTCCTAATAAGTCTCCCATGTGGAACTGTGTCAAACGCTTTCTGGAAGTCTAGGAATATGCAATCTGCCTAGCCCTCTCTTTCCTGTAGGATTTGGCTTACCTCATCATAAAATTCTAATAAGTTTGTTACTGTTGATCTACCTTCTCTGAAGCCATGTTGCCTCACTGACAAAAAGTTGAAGGATTCCAAGTGAAGAGAGATATGTTTCCTTAGTAGTATCTCCATAACTTTGCAAACTATGCTGGTCAAGGAAACTGGTCTATAGTTCAGAGCCATATCCCTCCTTCCCTTTTTGAAGATAGGTGTGTGTGTGTGTGTGTTTGTATGTGAATATTTTTCAATTCATAAACTTTAATTTGCTTTGCAACTGTCTTAACACATTTTAGCATGGTGATGAAAAGTACTATGTTCGTATGAACATTCCACACTTTCATAAGAAGTCTGCTTCACAAAGCTTCATGGTAGGCTACACGTTTGGTACGTAAGCTGATGTCTGACGTGAGATGTTTGAGACCGCACTGCCCCCGGCAGTAGTTGAGTAGTAGCAGTGCAGCAGTACAGTACAGTCCCTATATCTCTGGGTTACGCATTAATTTCAAGCTCCAAAAATACTGGTAAGACTATTTAAAAGTATATTCTTCCTCACTCACATAAGATATTTCTCATCAATGTGTAGTATAATTTTTTATAAGTGAATGGATTGATGACGCTAATCCAAGCATGGACCAATTTAATGGGCCTAACATCTGGACTGCCTAGACCTTTCTACAGGGGGTGCTTAGGTCAGAAAAGCTTAATAAAATGCTGGACTGTGAAAGTAAAGGTATTTCAAAGTGTCAATATTTCAGCGTACATAATTGTGGCATAATTGTATCATAAAGCTGCAGTATCATAAGGCACTTACAGAAGCTATTGCGCCTTTCTCTCCATCATTGTTAATGATTGCCAATGCCTCTTCAATAGCATTAAGCTGCTCTTTCGTGTCATCATAAGTCTGGAACATGAAAAAAGAGCATTTAAGCAGTTAAGAACTCTCTCTAATACACATATTGTAAGCAAAATTGCATGAATATGCATACAATTAAATAAAAACTATATACGCTATGGCTGACCTTCTTATTTCTCTCAGACTGTGTATCAGCATTGAAAAGTGCATCTGAAACTTTTTGGCAGAGTGCTTGAGCACTTGTTTTTTCCTTCTCGACGTCATCCACCATACAACCAAGTTCCTTGAAATGTTTTGCTTTAATGACCTTCTTTTGTAATCTATGAATTTTAGTTCTTTTTTGTTCGACATTCTCAAGGCTGTCTTTAAAGGAGGCACGTTTCTCCTTTAGCTTATCATGCATGTCCTCGTACTTAGACAGTAACTTTTGGATAGGTTTTAGAATATTTTTTTCGATGTTCTCTATATCTTTCTTGAGAAAGCGCATCATTTCCTTATTATATTGCAAGAGCTCTTTTATCTTTTCTTCGACCTCAGACAGGCTTTCTTTGCTTTGTGAACATACATCACTAGTGTCCTTCTTTATCTCCTCTAGTCTTTTTGTGGGAGAGTCTTTAAGACCACTAAGGGGCAGTTCTTCTGATTGATCAATATGAAGTGCGTATTTGATGACCTCTATCAGACTGGAGTTTCTTCCAAAATCTTTGGAAGAGGTCCCCTCAAAATCCTTTCGACAGAAAGGACAGAGTTTTGAGTCTCGTGCAATCAGACTGTCAATGCAGTCGCCACATATGCAGTGGCTGCATGGCAGAATACGAGGACATTTTCCTTCTTCATCAAATGCATTGCTACAAAGTCCACACTCCATTGGTGAATTTGATGCCTGACAAAACGGAAATGGATATAAGAGAAAAAACATCAAAACGATCTTTCATTTAGCTTGACCCCTTGACTTATTTGTTATTGTATATTTTATACACGGTGTTTTCGGCAGTAATAAAATGCCCAGTAGTACAAGAGAAGCACAAAGAAAATTCTCCAATTTTATTTGCTCTCTGTAATTGTGAACGTGTTGGACAGATTATATGGCATTCAAATGGTTAGTTCTGAGAGATGTTCGTACATGTAAAATAATCGGATGTACACATTAAGCTTATTACTTCTTACATTTGATATACTAAAGTCAAGTTACCTCATAAAAGTAATTATAAGTAACATTCTTTCTACACGTTTAAGATATTTTATTTCAACACTTTATCTTTTAACCTTATTAAGTAGATATGAGTGAAGTTCGTCCCTATCTTATTCATATGGCACTTTACCTCCCAAAATGTGGATATATAGTCAATATCATTATCCTATTTTGTAATCAACGTTTAATATCACTGATATATTCCAAAATTAACAAATTGCCTAGGGGTCATTCCAGTTAATTATGCCATTCCTGTAAAATACTGTATATGAAACTCACCATTCTTGCTGAATTCAGTTTTATGTTCATTTAGATAAGTTGTGCTTTATAGGAGAGCTTCACAGTTTTCTTTGAGCCATCGACTTCTTTCTTGTTTGAGTTGCTTTATCAATTTCACAATATACACGAGACAGCCGTGAATGTTTTCCCAGACAAATATTATAACTTGGAAAGTGATTTTCTTCCTTTCATGAAAATTGTTATATCGGGACTTCACTTGATCACTATAGTTTTTCCTAACTTCTGCGAAGTACTGATTGGTAGTGATTACCTGATGCACTTCTTTTCGGTCTCTGAAGATTTAAATTTTTCTGAAGGACAAACTACAAAACAAATCATGTGACTTATCTTATCGAGGAGCTATTTTTTTTTTTTTTACTTATAAAGACTGCATAGCAAGTCATATGACTTTGTATCGTTTGCTTTATCTTATCTGACATTGTGTCATCTTATTAACTATCAATCTTCATTAATCCCCCACTGTGTGGGGAGTTTTCATGAAAAATAATATGCTTCATGCTTATGCTAATCAACTGCAGATATTTGCATAGAATAATAATAATAATAATAATAATAATAATAATAATAATAATAATAATAATAACAATAATAATAATAATAATAATAATAATAATAATAATAATAATAATAATAATAATAATAATAATAATAATAATAATAATAATAATGATAATAATGATAATAATAATAATAATAATAATAATAATAATAATAATAATAATAATAATAATAATAATACATGGCCCCATTCCTTCTAGTAAGGGTGGGGGGTTGGCCAAGCTAAGAAAAACGCATTCACCACGATCCACACCTACCTCAGCTATTCCTCTGAACCCCTACCACCCTGCTTAGGTCACTCACAAGGTAGGCGGGTAAGGATATATTCTACAATGAGGCCCGACAGCCACAGATGGTTTTCCCCCACCCCTTCATCACGTGACAACTCCCCTCACACCCGTCCATCACAGTTCGCTGAGCTAGCAGGTGCGAGAAATCCCTTTGACCCGTGTCACCTACGCGCAATCTTCCTCCACTCATTTCTATCTCTTGCACGCTCTCTTCCCTGTTTCAGTGACAATCCATGTGCATCCAATACCCTTTTCACACCATCCATCTCATTCTAGGTCTTTCTCTTGGCTTAACTTCAACCACATCTTTACTCCACACTCTTTTCACTATTCATTCACCTCTCGTCATTTTCATGTGTTCAAACCAACTCAGCACTCTGGAAATTCATTTACGTATACAAGGAACAAAAAAAGGCCCTAAAACTGAACCCTGTGGAATCCCACGACTAACTTTTATCCATTCAGACACTGAGTGTCTTACTCTAATCCCCTGTTCCATTTCCCCCTATTCTCGCCATTACTTGCTGCTTTTTAATAAATCTCCCATGTGGTACTATATTGAATGCCTTCTGAAAATCTAAGAATATGCAATATGCCCAGCTCTAGTCTAGTAAGCCTAACACTACTGATCTGCCTTCTGTGAAGCCATGTTGTGTCACTGACAACCTTATCTGTGAATACTAGATCATGCAGCAATGGCTCATCCCTACCCCTGGCCCTCGTTGGTTCCAGTACATGTTGGTGTAGAAAATTCCCTTGTATGCAATCTAGGAATCTTGCCCCTAATGAGTCCTCCCCACTGTGTGAATCAAGATTTATCCAATCTATCTCTTTATGATTAAAATCTCCCATAATTAAAATCCCTCACTTCCTCACCCGTATAATATTATCAAATGAGTTTATGACTTTGATAGTACCTATATGACTTTCCTCATAAACTTCTAACCTATGTTATTTCCTTGATGTGTTATATACAACAGTTATTATTATGCTCTCTGATCCAGTATATATGCGAACAACCAGAAATTCCTTGAATGCACTTCCAATAGCATATTTAATTCTTCTGCCTGAAATCTTTCACTTATGAGCAATGCTATCCCTCCACGAGTCCTCTCAGATCTTTCAAGCCTTAATATTCTGAAGCCCTTAGGAATGACTGTGAAACTGTTTATGTCCTCACTCAATAGCCATTACTATATCTGCATTACTGTTGTGAATCCTATCCTTTAACCCTACTGCCATACCAGCTAAGCCTACCCCATCAGCATTTGTGTACAGCAACCTTAAAGAGGCTACATACCCGGATCTTCTAGCATTGTAATTACCTAATTGTGCTTATGGGAAAGAGCCATATGCATGTAGCTCCCTGCCTCCTGGTCGGTTCCATTTATGTACATAATGATGCTTATCATGCTTGTCCTTAAAACTATGAACTGAGTCAGTATTAACTATCCAATTCCAATCATCAACTACTCTTTCCCTGAAAAAGTACTTCTTTACATCCTGCAATGAAGTTTTCTTTTGAAACTTCAAACATTGACCTCTAGTTCTAGAGCCAGCCATATCAAAATATCGATCTATAACCACTCTGTCAAAACCATGAAGCAATTTCATATACGCATGTACACATATAAGATATACACATGAACATTTATTGTTTGACACTGTTTCACATGGGAGACTTATTAGGAAGCTGCAAGCAATGGCTAGAATAGGTGGAAATGTCTTGGAATGGATAAAAACTTACTTAGAAGGAAGGGAACAGAGGGTTAGAGTAAGACACTCAGTGTCTGAATGGAAAAGAGTTAGTAGTGGAGTTCCACAGGGTTCAGTTTTAGGGCCACTTTTGTTCCTTGTATTTGTAAATGACCTACCAGAGTCTATAAATTCATTCATGAATATGTTTGCAGATGATGCAAAGATTGTAAAGAAAGTAGGAAACGAGAACAATGGTAGAGAACTTCAGGAAGATCTAAATAGTCAGAAAAGTGGCTAATGAAATTCAAAACTTCAAAATGTAAGGTAATGAGAATGGGTACAAGTGGAAGAAGGCCCAAGCTTGAATACTCGGTGGCTGGAGTACTACTTCAAGAGACAGAAAATGAGAGAGATATAGGAGTAAACATACTGGCATATTTGTCTCCAGAAATACATATAAATGGCATAGTAAGGGCAGCATATGCATTCTTATCAAATGTAAGGGTAGCCTTCAGGCACATGGACAAGTAAATGTTCAGAAATATTTATGTAACCTATGTGAGGCCAAATCTCGAATATGCAGCCCCCTTTTGGAATCCGCACTTGAAAAAGCACATAGCTAAGCTTGAAAAAGTTCAAAGACATGCCACGAAACTGGTGCCAGAAATACACAATCTCAGTTATGATGAGAGGCTGAGGGAACTAGACTTACCATTACTCGAAGCTAGAAGATTGAAGGGGATATGGTGACAGTCTTTAAATTCCTTCATGGTTATGATAGAGTGGATAGAGATCGATTTTTTGATATGGCAGGCTCTAGAACTAGAGGTCATAGTTTGAAGCTTCGTAAGAAACCTTCTTTGCAGGATGTAAGGAAATACTTTTTCAGTGTAAGAGTAGTTGATAATTGGAATTGGCTAAGCGAGGAGGTAGTTAATGCTATCTCAATCCATAGTTTAAGGACAGGTTTGATAAGTATGACTAAGTATAAAATGGAACCGATCAGGAGACGGGAATATACGAGCTTTGGGCTCTTTCCCGTAAACACAATTAGGTAATTACAATTAGGTAATTACCTCCACTGAGACAGGGGCCTTTCTGTGGTGGTACTTTCCCCTCTCCGATGCCGAGAGGACCGACGTGTGAAGGGGACAGAGGGAGAGAAGTACCAGACGATAAATTAAGCAACTAATATCAGCGAAAAGATATGGAAGTAGTATTAGAAGGAAGACATAGTAAGTATATTAGAAATATTCATGAAATACTTCTCTCTCTCTCTCTCTCTCTCTCTCTCTCTCTCTCTCTCTCTCTCTCTCTCTCTCTCTCTCTCTCTCTCTCTCTCTCTCTCTCTCTCTCTCTCTCTCTCTCTCTCTCTCTCTCTCTCTCTCTCTCTCTCTCGTGTGCTCGCTTTTTTCTTTTAATATCATGTTATTAATATCATTCATCATGGAGATTGGAAGTGATATGTATTTAGGAGTTTTTGTTTAAAAGTGATAGTAATTTCCCATAAAGTCCTTTTGTGATAGAAAGGGAGTTTTGGTTATCGAGATATTGAATTCTGAGACCGCTAATTTCAATATTGTTGTGTTTAAGATAGAAGTTTGCTTAGTGTAGCTCATATATCAAGCTTGTATAGATATATTTCAGTTTGTTAAAGTTTAGTAGAATATCTTGTACTGTATCTTCTTCCATGCCAAGGGGTAGGAGTGTGCCATTATTTCCTAGGATTTTAAAGTTGAGTTCATCCCTCAACTCTTTTCTTTGGTTTCTTGTTTGTTTTTCTGTATTTAATTTAGGTGTCATGTACTGTACTTATGGTTTTGGCTATTAGAGATACATCATTGATAGTCTTTTTGGGAAATGCCCATTCAGGGGACTAAAGGGATTTATCATGCTTTCTTGAAGGTCCTTGACATCTTCCATGTCAGTATCCTTCATTGTTATTACAACTGGGTCATTAGCAGAGGAAGTTGGTGCAATTACAAGAGGTGGCTGGGTTTGCCTTCAGGCGAGGGTCTTCAGGCACATTTTTACGTAGTTTAATAGTTGGTAAGTTGCAAAGTTGGTAAATTTCATTAACACTCTATTCGACAGTACCAGGGTGAGTGGATTTCGTTATTTGGCCATACACCATGACATTAATTTTAATGGTGATCATCTCTTTAGGTTTCATAGGATGATTTGGCATAATGAAAGATTTGACAAGAGTTGTTCCTACTGCTTCAAAGCTGGACAACGTAGGTTCCTATTTGGCCTTCCTTATTTCAGCCAATTTCTTCTTTCTTATTTTCTTCTTCAGGAGGCATCCAGCAGCTAGTGTGGAGTGTTCCCCTTAACAGTTAATGCATTTTTTGTTCTTAGTCTTACATTCGTTCTATTCCATCTGTGATTAGTTTCAGAGCAACCTGAGCAAATATTGATTTCACTAAGGCAATCCCTAGTGATGTAGTCTAAGCTGTAGCACTTAAAGCAATTGTTAATGTTTATGAAGATCTCATCTTTCATATCTCTAGGGTTGATTTTAGTGCTAAAGAAGAGAATCTACTGATCTTTGATCTTCTTTTCCATGCTTATGGTCTGAAGGCGCAGTTTCAACAAATGTTTTATATTGGAAATCCTGATGACTGATTCTACTTTGATATTCTCATTTAGTCTTTTGACTTCCACTTTAATTTCTTTGTTTTCATGCCGATTAACCTATGGGTCCACGCTAATAAGCAAAACTATTTTCTGAGCATTAAGTTCAGGTGGCATAGTGAATTCAAACTTTTTTCTTTTTCTTATTAGATATGGCTTTGCATTCACTGGTGGTGATTTTTTCCAGATACTCATCACTCAGGACCAAGACATATCCATTCTGGTAATGGATTACTTTATACACGATAACATTGCACTCACTGAGTTCTTTGAATATATCATCTCTATGGTTATTAGATCTCCCTGAGGAATTTTTGTCCTTTACTTTGATTCTACCCATCCTGACTCGATATTGGACAGCAGATCGCAGGCAAAAGAGCGATTAATTCATAAGTATGTATGATGACAGAGGTAAGTTAACAAAACGAATTTACTTTACTCTTGGTTTTTAATGGAAATATGTATTGGAATAGAAAAAAAAGGATGTTAAATAAAAAAATGCCGAAGGAATGGTATATGAATTGATAAAAGTAGCAAGAGAAGGATAGAGTTGTAAAGAAGGAGAAAGAGAGAAAAAGTGAGAGGGAGGAAAAGTATGAGAGATGACGAAGTCAAAGGAAAATCAAGTGGAAAAGGAGAGTAATTCCACTAGTACTAGGTTAGTCCATGGCACCTGCTGCATGTTGTGATAGTACAGCTGAAGATCTTTTGGACTTATTTAGGACTGACCAGAACAGCTCAATGTTAAGTACTCTTTCACTTATGGTTCTTTTTCTATCTCTACATCAACACCGAATATTCTTGGATATTTGTCACAAATCTCTTATTATCCCTTCACATCTGACAAGTCACAATACTCCCCATCTCTGTTTCTTTTCAACTCTTTGTACTCAGGCCCGATGAGGGCAGATTTATTTTTTTATTTTGTTCGTCCGTGTGTTACAATTGTAAAATAAAAAAAAGGTTAAATATTTTCATGCTTAAGGATGGGGTTGAGGAAAGAGGGAAGAAAACAAGTCGGTTACATTGATGTACGGACCACACTTGTGCTGCGGTGCACCATGTGGGGAGATTGTTGTTAAGTTTCTGTTTCACTAAGGAGACTCAAAGTACCTGTACTGAACTCGATTAAGAGCTCACAAACATACTGGACAGACCATCATGCCACTACTCGGTTAAATTAAACTCAGAATTCAACTTTCTTTTAATTTTGGAAATACAATGACACATTAAAAAAATTAAGCTAGATTTTTGAAAGCTGGAAAAAATTTAAAATTTAAATTTATGGAATGCTGCCTCGAATCATGGATGTAGTAAGCACGATTTCGATTCCCGGCACCACAGATGGATTCCAAGACTTTGGCCTCAACTCGACAATCACCTCTGTCACACAGGCAGAGTAGAATAGAGGACATTGCAATTGCAGAATAAAACGACACACCGTTAATAATGGGAAAATTGGAGGCACGAGCACACAAATAATGAGTTTCCAATATTATTCTACTGGATGAAACTATATTGGTTAGTCACAGCTATCCAGAAGTATTTACGCTACCATAAGAGTATACAAAATCATTAATTATATGCCGGCATTAGCGTAAAACAATTTATTCACAATTAATGAAGAATAAGCGAGATAAATACAGTATATGTATTCCTTAAATTGTGGGTAACCATAAATGTTTGCAATGCCAATAGAGCAAAATTACTTATTAATTATTTTGCAATTTATATGGTAAATCACTTTATTTACAATACAGGAAGAATCTGCGAGATATATATGTATTCATTCACTTTTGGTTAGCAAGAAATATTTGCAGTGCCAAAAGGGCAAAACCACCTTTTGAAATATTTGCAACTTATAACTCCAAACGCTTTATTCCCAGTAAATGAAGAATCAGCAAGATAAATACAGTATGTATTCACTAAATTGTGGTTAGCAAGAAATACTTGCAGTACCAACAGGGCAAAATTACTTATTATTTATTTGCAGCCTATACCATAAAACACTTTACTTAAGTCATTAACTATTTGCAATTTATTGCAAAAAAAAAAAAAACATTTACCAGTATTGACGTAAAGCACTTTATTTATGATGATAGAAAGGGGTGAAATAAAATTATAATTCATTAGGAGAAGGGATAAATTTTTACCTGGTAATGAGCAATCTTCCAAGGACGAGATTTTACTTTGGCACCCTAAATGAAAAAAATTCCTTATCATTGTATATCGTCGGTACTTTCCAGGTCAAGGAATTAAATTTGGCAAATAAGATTCCAGTTAGGTAGTCTACAAAAGTTCATTTAGTATGGGAATGGAATCTCAGAATATATTTTTTGGATTTTACCAGTAAAGAATTTGACCAGTAATGAATTTAACCAGTTTCTCAGATTCCCAATTTGCTTGACCAACGAGCTTTACCATACACTATCTCTCACCTTGTTTGTGCCATATGAATTCCTGTGATGACGCCACGCAAAAAAGGTTTGAAGTAATCGGGATTGCTGAGGCGAGATCTTGCCTCTGGTATGCTTGGCCACCAATTCAGAGTGATCAAGATGTTATAATATTCTCTTAATGTAGTCTTTAATTTTTTTCTTTATCATTGTATACCTTCTAACTGTAATGATAATTTCTAATTCATTTACTAATTTTTGTTTTTTATTTGCAAATGGTTGTAATTGTATTTATGTAGAATAAAGCCATAAATACTATCATGACTTTTTACAATTTACTCTACATAAATATTTAAATGCTGGTTTTGATTCAACTGGAGCATTATGGATAAATTCCTGTGACCTTAAAGATTTGATGCCAATCCAAATTCGAATACTGCTGCTAAGGAATGGAAGCATTGGCTAAAGACTTTCTCAATTTTTTTTACTCTTATTGAAGGACTCTCTCCTAACAAGTTGGATTTGCTTACATTATGTTGCCCCATCTGTGCTTGAATATATTTCTGATTGTGACACATATGAAGCTGCTATTGCAACTTTACAAGATTTATATGTAAAGCCTAGGAATTAAGTTTATGCAGGACACTTATTACCCACCGGTCGACAGCAACAAGGGGAAACATTAGATGAATACTTACAGGCCTTACAGGCCTGGAAGAATTTAAGCGGTGATTGTAACTACAAAGCTGTCAGTGCTGAACAATGTAAGGAGGAAGCAATCCGGGATGCTTTCATAAGTGAATTATTACTAATGTCATTCGTCAGAGACTCCTTGAGAATAGAACACTTGACTTAACTACTGCCTTTGACCAAGCAAGAGCTCTTGATGAAGCACAGAAGAGCTCTGAGTTTTACTCCACTCCAAAGAAGACTTTTGGTGTGGCTGCAGCTGCAGCTGCTCCTCTAGCTATGAATGAGTCTGACAGTCATTATGAATTTTCCAGAGATGTTAGCCATGCTTCAGCTGCTGTCAGTAAAGGGCAAAGATGCTTTTTCTGTGGGAATAAAAGACATCCCTGCATAAACTGTCCAGCTCGTGAAGCAACTTGTAATCAGTGTGGCAAAACGTGACATTATGCAAAAGTGTGCAAGTCTTCTAAGGCTGGAAAATCTGCTGCTGCTGTATTATCAACACTGGCTACTATTACTGTGGCTTCCTCAGGTGTTCTTTCTAAAGCTACTTTTAAGATTATATTGAATGGAAGGATAGTTGAGCCTCTGATGGACACAGGTAGCTCTGAGAATTTTGTGAGTGAATCACTTGTTACACAGTTAAATCTTCATGTGCACCCTGCATCTAGCACTGTCTCCATGGCTTTCACATCCTTGAGCAGTAAAATACATGGTTACTGCTTGGTGCATGTTGTATTGGCAGGTATAACTATCACAGAGCTAGGCTGTCTGTGCTTCCTGATCTATGCAAGGATGTTATATTGGGTCAGAACTTTATGAATCAACATAAAAGTGTCTGCTTAAAATTTGCAGGAGACAGACCTCCACTAAATGTGTGTGGGCTGGCAACTTTCACCATACCTCCTCTAGTTCTTTTTGCAAATATGACTGGTGATTATAGGCCTATTGCTGTTAAGTCAAGAAAATACAGTGAAGCTGATAAAAGATTCATCTCATCAGAAATTGGGAGGCTACTCTCAGAAGGAGTTATTGAACCCAGCAATTCGCCTTGGAGAGCTCAAGTTTTAGTCACAACTAGTGAGCGACAAAAGAACAGATTGGTTGTAGACTATTCGCAGACTATCAATCGATTTACGCTGTTGGATGCTTACCCCCCTCCAAAAATTGATGAACTGGTGAATAATGTGGCTTAGTATCAATTCTTCAGTACAATCGACCTAAAGTCTGCCTATCATCAAATTCCAAAACATAATCAGCTGTAATCAGCTGTACCAATTCACCTGGATCCCATTTGGGGTAACCAATGGTGACGCTTGTTTCCAACGGATAATGGACCAACTTATTTGCTGACAGTGATCTAGCAGATACTGTTGTGTATTTTGACAATATTACTGTCTGTGGGAAAACTAAAGAGGAGCACGATACTAACCTTGAAAGATTCACGAAGGCTGCTAAGTGGAGAAATTTGACCTTTAATCTTGATAAGTGTTTGTTTTTAGTTTCATCTGTAGATTTCTTGAGTTTTACGGTGTCTGATGGGAAGATTAAACCCAATTCAGAACGTCTTCAGCCATTACAGGAGTTGCCCATTCCACATGATATTGTTTATTACGTCGAGCTCTTGGTATGTTCTCATACTACTCACAGTGGATAGCAAACTACTCTGAGAAAGTTGTTCCTCTGATTTAGCCTAAAATGTTTCCACCCTCTGAAGTGGCTAAGGAGGTATTTAAACAATTAAAAACTTAAATTGAGAACTCGATAGTACAATCCATTGATGCAACTATCCCATTTGTGGTAGAGACGGATGAATCTAAGCATGCTATGGCAGCCACTCTGAATCAGTCAGGAAGACTTGTGGCCTTCTTTTCTAGGACTCTTAGCCCTAGCCAAAGGAAACATTCTGCTATAGAATAGGAGGCATGTGCAATAGTTGAAGCACTTCGCGAATGGCATCACTATCTGACTGGGCATCATTTAACTCTTATTGCCGATCAGAAATCAGTGTCTTTTATGTTGGGCTCAAAGCAATCAGGCAAAATATAAAATGACAAAAAACAGAGGTGGAGAATTGAGCTTTCCTATTACAATTTTGACATTCAGTATTGGCATGGCAAGGATGATATCCCTGCTGATGCATTATCAAGGGTGTATTGCTCTGCTGTGGGTATAGAAACTTTACTGAATTTACACAGTTCACTCTGCCACCCTGGTATAACACGAATGGCGCATTTTGTTAGAATGCAAAACCCTCCTTTTTCAGTGGAGGAGGTAAAAAGGATATCTTCCTCATGTCCAGTTTATGCTCAGTGTAAGCCACTGTTCTATCAACCTTAATCATATCATTTGGTCAAAGCAACAGTCCCATTTGAAAGACTTAGTATTGATTTTAAAGGACCACTGCCATCCTCATCAAAGAATCAGTATCTGCTGACTGTTACTGACAAATTTTCTTGGTTCCCATTCGCATTTGCATGCCCTTATATGAGCTCACGGACTGTTTTCAGATGTCTTAGTCAATTGTTTGCAATATCTGGTATGCCTGCATACATCCATTTTGATAGAGGAGCTTCGCTTATGTCAACAGACGTCCGCCATTTTCTCAACAGCCAAGGAATTCCTACTAGTCATACTACTCCATATAATCCCCAGGGCAATGGTCATTGCGAACAGTACAATGGAGTGATCTGGAAATCTATCGCTCTTGCACTAAAATCAAAACATCTACCTGTTTCTCATTGAGAGCTTGTTTTAGAGGATGCCCTACTTTCAATCCAATCTCTACTTTCAGTGGCTACAAATGCTACTCCACATGAGCGCCTGTTTGCTTTTCAACGCCAGTCAACCAGCAGATACTCTCTTACAACGTGGCTTTCTTCCCCAGGTCCTGTCCTTGTAAAACACCATGTGAGAGAATCCAAGTATGACCCTATTGTTGAAGATTCAAAACTAATAGAAGCAAATTCTCGGTATGCCCACAAATGTTTCTCTAATGGCAGGGAAACTACTGGCTCCAGCAAATGATGTTCCAACTAATACTCAGAAGACTGATAACTCTCAACACCTGGCTCTAGCAATTGATATTCAGAATGGTACTCACAGGACTGATAATTCTCATTCTCCCGCTGCTGAAAGTGTAGATATTGTGAACAGACAAGTATAAAACAGTAATGAAATGAATCAACCAAATGATGCCAGTCGACCTGATTCTTTAGGTGTCCCAATGACTCAGGGAACTCAACGTCCTTCACTCTCACCTGAAAACGAGATGCTGGTTACTTTGCATAGATCTGAGTGCCATTGTCGACATCCAGATCACTTAGATTTGTAAATAACAGTATTTGAATGTATTTATAGTATTCTTTCTAGTATTATAAAATGCTTATTGCTATATGCCATTATATGTTGTATGCTTTGATATAGTGATTTTCTTGTCAGTAGGGGTGACTGTTATAATATTCTCTTAATGTAATCTTTCATTTTTTATCATTGCATACCTTCCAATTGTAATTATAATTTCTAAGTCCCTTACCATTGTTAATTTTATTTGCAGATGCTTGTAGTTGTATTTATGTAGCATAAAGCCTTAAATACTACTATGGCTTATTAGACAAGCGTCCCGCTTGATGACATCATCATGGAGCCCCCTATAGGATGAATATTTAGTATTTCATTCATATAATATTCGAGGGCTACCGTAGTGGTGGTCCCTGGCAGGCAATTAGGGCAGATATGCAAGGGAGAGACAGTATTTTAGGTGCAACAAGCAGAAGCAAATAAAAAACCGAGAAATATTATGGGCAAAATAGGTTACTAGCAAACAATCTCCAGAACATTCTTTGCCTTGCAGGAGACAAAATTTTATCTATTCAAATAATAAAGAAGCTACTGATATATATCTAGACAGGCTATTGACATATCAGCAGGGTCAAATTTATAACAAAATTATTAGCAAGAGCAATTTTTATAATATGACAAAATTTATCAGCAAAGCAATTTTATAATAAGAAAATTGCGTGAGCAACGTATTGACGTTATATTCGTGCTCACCTAGATTGTGCCCTGTATATGAGTTGGACAGTGGCTCCTTTGTTCTTTGCATTGAGATGGCAAAGTATGTGTTATCAAAGAGATGACAGAATTATAGCTCATTCCATTAGCATATCAATTCCGATCTCCATGATCGATAGAAGTAATAAATGTTATGAAAGAGATGACATATTTTTAACTCGTTCCATTAGCATCTCACATTTCTGTCTCCATGATCGATAGCCAGCCTCCCTAACAAACTATACATTATGCATACAAATATACGTATATACCTGATAGAGATGTATAGGTAGAAAAGTATACATACATGCACTGATGTACTGGACTGGCATCCTTGAAGCACATACCCCATGATATAGGAATATGGGGTGTTTCCCCCCTTTGTTGGGTGACCCGAACTGATTCAAAAGGGTCGAAGGGTCAATCCACGACTGAGGAGAGCAGAGTCTTGTGGGCGTCTATACAGTTAGCATTTTACGTCGAGGGGACGGGGGGATTGAGGCATAGAAAAAATGTATAACTAAATAAACTAAGTGTTATGTATCTTCGCATATCTATTATCACCTCGCACGCTGTAACTCTGGTCTGTTAGTGTAGAGAATATCTATACGACACTGGTGGTAGCCGAGTACGATACCACACCTAAATTACCATGAAGAGACAAAAATTATATGCCAGTGGAAATGTGCGACGAGAAAAAATTGCAAGATACAGAAGAATACTGTATAACGCATCATTGGAGGCAATGTCAGAGGATTTAAGATGCCTAAAAACAAGTGCCAAGGCCACGCCTTCGAGGAGAAGAAAATTGGCAGATGGCGATGACTACGATACAGGCAGCAAGACCAACGCCTTAATCTCCGACCAATAGCCTGCTACGCCGAACAGAATAACGACTCGAAACGACTCTCAGCGGATAGAGGAAACTCAGCAGGTTATACTCCACCCCCGTGCCCCTGTTGGGAAGGTGCCTAGAGTCAAACCCTATTCTTTATACTTTGACGGCACATTGTAAAAGGCCTCGAGCACCCACCCATATTCTCCGCGGCGGAGTTCCTCAAACATCTGTCTCTGAGGATGAGAAGCGCCGAGTGGACCGATGAGTACCGCATTAATGAAGTGATACAAAGATGCACCAGGATTGCATCCAACACTGTGGGAGAAGACGAGTGGTCGCAGATTATGAGTTGGGAGACTTTTTAAAGAACAGTTTACAAATTATTTCACAGTGGGACAGTTCGATGAAAAGCTAATAAATAAAATACAGAATTATGCTCGAAGATGTGGAGAACAGTTGAGTTTGTATACAAAGAGGATTAAATCCCTAACTAACTTGGTGAATGCAATTGCAAATAACCCATATATGTGCCATAATATCGTGCGGGGTGCTCTGCAGAATACCATGCTGTCTAGGTGCCATTCCTTGCTGAAATCTACCATGCCGATTCTCGAAATAGTGAAGCAGCTATCAAACTGGTTCGAGAGCCATCCCAGGTATGGTCTCTCGTAAGAAGAAATCGAACAGGAAAGGTTCCTAGATGTGACAGCGATCCCCATCGCAGCAATGGCGAACGACCGAGGACCGAGGGCTCGAGACATGGATAGAGAGAGATGCAGAAATTGTCACGGCCTTGGCAACAAAAGGGAGAAGTGCACTCAAATGTGGCACCCAGGTGAACTCTGTTTCAACTGCCTAGGATCTGGACATAGGGCGACTGGTTGCCCCTCCGTGAGAATGGTGCATGATGTACTTCCATTTAGAAAAAAGAAACACCGTATCCCCGGCGACCCCTTTGGGAAAGAATCCCTAGGACCCAGCGGCCAAATCCCATCCCGAGGACCCAGCGACAAGAAGCCACCACTTCCCCAGAACCGGAGATAGTGGATGTCACCCAGGCAACCCCCTAACACAGCTAAGTACTTGTAATCTCTGTCTAGTGAGTAACGGGATAGTATTGGTGAAAATTGTGCTCGGAGAACCCTGCCACTTTGCTTTGCTAGATACAGGTTCTGCTATATCATTAACTGATCATAGTATAATTGCAGAACCCATTACTAAATTAGATAGTTCAGTACTAATAACTATCATGGTAGATAATACCCCAAATTATGTTAGAATTAAAGAGGTAGTGAAACAAGTGATTGCATTTGAAGGGTACCCCACAAAATCTAGATGTGCCTTTCTTGTATTGCCTAGGTTAAGTATTGAATGGGCGAAGGTAATAATTGGATTTGAGGACATGGTAAAGATGGGAATAAATATTGTTTATAAGCTTGGGGAGACTACTGTGGCCATACACGATAAGGAGATAGTTGCATGTTCCACTAGCTCTTCAGTGTCTGCATGCTTTATGGAGGAAGAGAAAGATAACTATATCGTAATGCATCAAGAGGAAATAATTGAGAGTGGTACTGCATGTGTTTTGGAAGCTATTACTGAGTGGGTAGTCCTGGGCGGACAAGCTTTATATGTAGAATTTGTAGGGGAATATGCTGATTTTTTCCCAAGTAAACTGTTGATAATCCCAGATGGGTCACGAAAATTGAAGATCATGTGTGTCAATATATCGCCGGTCCCATTAGCTTTTCCTAGAAACACAAAAATTGCCGAATTCGATGAAGTCTGGCAGTGTTACAGTATTAATGTGGTAGGGGTCACCGTGGACCCAGAATAAATTGTAAACTTGCAGGCATTAGTAAGAGGGTTGAGCGCTGCTGAGCATTCTGCCTTCATGACTGAACTCTTAGCTAAATATCATGGTGCCTTTTCCTTAGACTCGGACCCCCTCGGGGAGTGCACCCTTATGCCATTTGATATCAGCACAGGCAATCATGCCCCCACATTTGTAAAATCCTATCGAACCCCCATAGCATACAAAGAGAAATTAGAAAACATGGTAACTGATTTGTAGAAAAAGAGTGTAATTAGAATATCTAAAAGCCCTTTGCATAGTCCTATTGTTGTAGCAAAAAAGAAAGATGGCAACCTTTGGCTGTGTGTAGATTTTCGCAAACTAAATTTGATTTCCGAAGGCGATATATTCCCCCTCCCTGTAATTGAAGATGTATTTTGTCACGTCAGCGGTGCTAGGTCTTTTACTACTCTCGACTTACTGGTGGAGTACCACCAGTAGTCTTAGAAGAGAGGAGTAATTACCTAATTGTAATTACCTAATTGTGTTTACGGGAAAGAGCCCAAAGCTCGTATCTTCCCTCCTCCTGATCGGTTCCATTTTCTACTTAGTGATACTTATCATACCTGTCCTTAAAACCATGGATTGATATAGCATTAACTACCTCCTCGCTTAGCAAATTCCAGTTATCAACTACTCTTACACTGAAAAAGTACTTCCTTACATCCTGCAAAGAAGTTTTCTTACCAAGCTTCAAACTATGACCTCTAGTTCTAGAGCCTGCCATATCAAAATATCGATCCCTATCCACTCCATCATAACCATGAAGGAATTTAAAGACTGTCACCATATCCCCCCTCACTCTTCTAGCTTCGAGTGATGGTAAGTCTAATTCCCTCAGCCTCTCATCATAACTGAGATTGCTTATTTCTGGACCAGTTTCGTGGCATGTCTTTGAACTTTTTCAAGCTTAGCTATGTGCTTTTTCAAGTGCGGATTCCAAAAGGGGGCTGCATATTCGAGTTTTGGCCTCACATAGGTTACATAAATATTTCTGAACATTTCCTTGTCCATGTGCCTGAAGGCTACCCTTACATTTGATAAGAATGCATATGCTGCCCTTACTAAGCCATTTATATATATTTCTGGAGACAAATCTGCCAGTATGTTTACTCCTAGATCTCTCTCATTTTCTGTCTCTTGAAGTTGTACTCCAGCCACCGAGTAGTCAAGCTTGGGCCTTCTTGCACTTGTGCCCATTCTCATTACCTTATACTTTGAAGTATTGAATTTCATTAGCCACTTTTCTGGCTATTTAGATCTTCCTGAAGTTCTCTACCATTGTTCTTGTTTATTACTTTCTTCACAATCTTTGCATCATCTGCAAACATATTCATGAATGAATTTACAGACTCTGGTAGGTCATTTACATATACAAGAAACAAAAGTGGCCCTAAAACTGAACCCTGTGGAACTCCATTACTAACTCTTCTCCATTCAGACACTGTCTTACTCTAACCCTCTGTTCCCTTCCTTCTAAGTAAGTTTTTAGCCATTCCAAAATATTTCCACCTATTCTAGCCATTGCTTGCAGCTTCCTAATAAGTCTCCCATGTGGAACAGTGTCAAATGCTTTCTGGAAGTCTAGGAATATGCAATCTGCCCAGCCCTCTCTTTCCTGTAAGATTTGAATTACCTCATCATAAAATTCTAATAAGTTTGTTACTGCTGATCTAACTTCTCTGAAACCGTGTTGCCTCACTGACAAAAAGTTGAAGGATTCCAAGTGAAGAGAGATATGTTTCCTTAGTAGTATTCCCATAACTTTGCAAACTATGCTGGTCAAGGAAACTGGTCTATAGTTCAGAGCCGTGTCCCTCCTTCCCTTTTTAAAGATAAGTATCACGTTTGCTTGTTTCCAGCATCTTGGAATCTCCTCTGACTCCAGTGACTTTTTAAGTATGATACTTAGTGCCACTGATATTGAGTTTGTGCATTTTATTAAGTACATGAGGAGATATGTCATCAGGACCTGTAGCTTTATGGACATCTAACTCCATCAGCACCTTGCATACCTCTGTGGCTGTAAGGTTGATGTTCTCTAATTCTGGCCCTTGAGCTTCTATCTCTGCAATCTGAGGGGGTGGGGTATTTTCTACTGTAAATACTGACTGAAACTCCTTGTTCAATTCTTTGCAGATCTCTTCATCCGTCTCAGTGATGCTTCCTTCATCTCTCTTAAGCCTTAAAACCTGTTCTTTTACCTTCAGTTTTCCTCTGATAAAGCTGTGGAATAGCTTGGGATTTTCTTTAACCTTCCTGGTGATGTCCCTCTCATAGTCTCTCTCTGCCTCTCTTCTTTTACTTAGGTAGTCATTTCTTGCTCTTTTGTAGGTTGGCCAGCATTTGTCTCTCTACTCCTTAGCTCTTTTACACTCATTATCGAACCATTTCTCTCTGCCATGAATTACACCTACTTTGGTGGCAGGTATGCAGCAATCTACTATCTTTCCATATTTCTCACAAAAGATGTCATACATTTCTTGTACAGATTTGTTGTAAAATAGGGTTCTCCAGTCAATAACTGCAAAAATCTCATTCATTTTGATGTAATCTCCTTCCGGATAGTTCCTCCTCATGTCCTCAGTGCCTCTACTCTCAGGCAGAATATCTTCAATGATATACTCCATCAACAACACACAGTGGTCACTCTTTCCAATTGGTGGTTCATACTCAATTTTTTTCAATATCCAATACATTATATGTGAACACTAGATCAAGTAGTGATAGCTCATCCCCACCCCTGGCCCTAGTTGGTTCCATTACATGTTGGTGTAGGAAATTCCCCTGTACACAATCTAGGAATCTTGCCCCGAATGAGTCCTCATCACTGTGTGGGTCAAGATTTATCCAATCTATCTCTTTATGATTAAAATCTCCCATAATCAAAATCCTACATTTTCTCTCCCGTGCCATGCTAACAATTGAGTTTATGACTTCAATAGTACCTATATGACTTTCCTCTTAAACTTCTAGCCTATTTTGGTTCCTTTGTGGGTTATATACAACAGTTATTATAATGCTCTCTGACCCAGTATTTATGCGAGCAACAAGAAATTCCTTGAACTCACTTTCTATAGCTAAGTTTATTTCTTCAACTTGAATCCTTTCACTTATGAGCAGTGCTATCCCTCCACCAGTCCTCTTAGATCTTTCAACCCTTAGTATTCTGAAGCCCTTAGGAAAAACTGTGACACTGTTTATGTCCTCACTCAAATTAGTCTGTAATTGCTACTATATCTGCCTTACTGTTGTGAATCCTATCTTTTAATTTTACTGCCTTACCAGCTAATCCATCAGCATTTGTGTGATTACCTAATTGATTACCTAATTGTGTTTACGGGAAAGAGCCCAAAGCTCGTATCTTCCCGTCTCCTGATCGGTTCCATTTTTAGACTTAGTGATACTTATCATACCTGTCCTTAAAACTATGGATTGAGGTAGCATTAACTACCTCCTCGCTTAGCGAATTCCAATTATCAACTACTCTTACACTGAAAAAGTATTTCCTTACATCCTGCAAACAAGTTTTCTTCCGAAGCTTCAAACTATGACCTCTAGTTCTAGAGCCAGCCATATCGAAATATCGATCCCTATCCACTCTATCATAACCGTGAAGGAATTTAAAGACTGTCACCATATCCCCCCTTACTCTTCTAGCTTCGAGTGATGGCAAGTCTAATTCCCTCAGCCTCTCATCATAACCGAGATTGCGTATTTCTGGCACCAGTTTCGTGGCATGTCTTTGAACTTTTTCAAGCTTAGCTATGTGCTTTTTCAAGTGCGGATTCCAAAAGGGGGCTGCATATTCGAGTTTTGGCCTCACATAGGTTACATAAATATTTCTGAACATTTCCTTGTCCATGTGCCTGAAGGCTACCCTTACATCTGATAAGAATGCATATGCTGCCCTTACTACGCCATTTATATGTATTTCTGGAGACAAATCTGCCAATATGTTTACTCCTAGATCTCTCTCATTTTCTGTCTCCTGAAGTTGTACTCCAGCCACCGAGTAGTCAAGCTTGGGCCTTCTTGCACTTGTACCCATTCTCATTACCTTACATTTTGAGGTATTGAATTTCATTAGCCACTTTTCTGACCACTCATGCAGATTATTTAGATCCTCCTGAAGTTCTCTACCATTGTTCTCGTTTTTTACTTTCTTCACAATCTTTGCATCATCTGCAAACATATTCATGAATGAATTTACAGACTCTGGTAGGTCATTTACATATACAAGGAACAAAAGTGGCCCTAACACTGAACCCTGTGGAACTCCACTACTAACTCTTCTCCATTCAGACACTGAGTGTCTTACTCTAACCCTCTGTTCCCTTCCTTCTAAGTAAGTTTTTATCCATTCCAAGACATTTCCACCTATTCTAGCCATTGATTGCAGCTTCCTAATAAGTCTCCCATGTGGAACAGTGTCAAACGCTTTCTGGAAGTCTAGGAATATGCAATCTGCCCAGCCCTCTCTTTCCTGTAAGATTTGGCTTACCTCATCATAAAATTCTAATAAGTTTGTTACTGTTGATCTTCCTTCTCTGAAGCCATGTTGCCTCACTGACAAAAAGTTGAAGGATTCCAAGTGAAGAGAGATATGTTTCCTTAGTAGTTTCTCCATAACTTTGCAAACTATGCTGGTCAAGGAAACTGGTCTATAGTTCAGAGCCGTATCCCTCCTTCCCTTTTTGAAGATAGGTATCACATTTGCTTGTTTCCAGCATCTTGGAATCTCCCCCGACTCCAATGACTCCTTAAATATGATACTTAGTGCCACTGATATTGTGTTTGCGCATTTTTTAAGCACATGAGGGGATATGTCATCAGGACCTGTAGCTTTATGAACATCTAAATCCATCAGCGCTTTGCATACCTCTGTGGCTGTAAGGTTGATGTTCTCTAATACCGGCCCTTGAGCTTCTATCACTGCAATCTGAGGGGGTGGGGTATTTTCTACTGTAAATACTGACTGAAACTCCTTGTTCAATTCTTTGCAGATCTCTTCGTCCGTCTCAGTGATGCTTCCATCCGCTCTCTTTAGCCTTAAAACCTGTTCTTTTACCTTCAGTTTTCCTCTGATAAAGCTGTGGAAAAGCTTGGGATTTTCTTTCGCCTTCCTGGTGATGTCCCTCTCATAATCTTTCTCTGCCTCTCTCCTTTTACTTAGGTAGTCATTTCTTGCTCTTTTGTAGGTTTGCCAGGCATTTATGTTTTTTCTCCTCCTATACCTTTTCCAGCATTTGTCTCTCCACTCCTTAGCTCTTTTACACCCATTATCGAACCATTTCTCTCTGGCATGAATTACACCTACTTTGGTGACAGGTATGCAGCAATCTACAATCTTCCCATATTTCTCACAAAAGATGTCATACATTTCTTGTACAGATTTGTTGTAAAATAAGGTTCTCCAGTCAATAACTGCAAAAAGCTCATTCATTTTGATGTAATCTCCTTTCTGATAGTTCCTCCTCATGTCCTCAGTGCCTCTACTCTCAGGAAGAATGTCTTCAATGATATACTCCATCAACAACACACAGTGGTCACTCTTTCCAATTGGTGGTTCATACTCAATATTTTCAATATCCAACACATTATCTGTGAACACCAGATCAAGTAGTGATGGCTCATCCCCACCCCTGGCTCTTGTTGGTTCCATTACATGTTGGTGTAGGAAATTCCCTTGTACGCAATCTAGGAATCTTGCCCCAAAGGAGTCCTCACCACTGTGTGGGTCAAGATTTATCCAATCTATCTCTTTGTGATTAAAGTCTCCCATAATCAAAATCCTACATTTTTTCTCCCGCGCCATGTTAACAACTGAGTTTATGACTTCAATCGTACCTATATGACTTTCCTCATAAATTTCAAGCCTATTTTGGTTCCTTGGTGGGTTGTATACAACAGTTATTATAATGCTCTCTGACCCAGTATTTATGCGAGCAACAAGAAATTCCCTGAACTCACTTTCTATAGCCAAGTTTATCTCTTCAACTTGAATCCTCTCACTTATGAGCAGTGCTATCCCTCCACCAGTCCTCTCAGATCTTTCGACCCTTAGTATTCTGAAGCCCTTAGGAAAAACTGTGACACTGTTTATGTCCTCACTCAACTTAGTCTCTGTAATTGCTACTATATCTGCCTTACTGTTGTGAATCCTATCTTTTAATTCTACTGCCTTACCAGCTAATCCATCAGCATTTGTGTATAACAATCTTAATGAGGCCCCATCCCCTGATCTTCTGTCATTATCTTCTTTATCTCCCCTTTGTCTGGAAGTATTCCGTAACGAAAATTTTTCTTCTCTTCTTCATTTCTTTCATCATTTAACCTTCTTGCCTCTTGCAACAAGTTTTTGATCTTTCCCATCTCTTCCTGTGTTCTGTATCGTCTAATGAACACTTCTTTGCATTCTTGAAGGTCTTTTAGACTTTTTTTTCTCAACAATATTTCCCTACATGTCTCCCCTCTCTCAAAGGTTACTTTTGTTGGTCTCGGCTTTCCTTCCCTCGAATATTTACCTAGTTGGTGTATGTTTACAATATCCTCAGGACCACATACTACTCCAAGCTTTCTTATCAGGTCTACAACCCTAGCTTTATTTTCTTCAAGTCTCCCCTGCCATGTTGGCTCCTGGGATTCACTTATGCCTGAGATTACCACTGTCTTCTCCTTATCAAGTGCCTGTCTGATGAGTGGGTTTGCCCTTTCCATCACAACGTCTTTCATTTTTTCGATTACTGTCTCTTTATAGTCAACTGTTTGTATGTTTTCCAGTGCCACCACCTTTACAGCCTCTTTTACTGCCACATTCCCCTTTAGTGCATCAGCAAAGGACGTTTTCATGGCATCATTTTCCATATTCAGCTCCTGGAACTCTTTTCTGAACTGTTCAATGTTTTCCTTAATCTGAACATTCCAAGCAGCAATCTCGTCTCTCTCAGAAGATAGCAGTGAACTAACATCTAATTCCTTTAGGTTGTCATTTAGCTGTTTGTTTTTATCTTCTTGATTAGAAATTCTAGATTCTAGTTGACTCTTTTCCCCTTCCAGCTTCTTTATTCTTTTTTCTAGTTCCTTTCTCTCCTGCCCTTGTGCTTTATTTGCTTCCTCCAAAGATCTTATTTGTTCTCTGAGTGTTTCATTCTCTTTCATTTCTCCATCCATATTCCGAATTTTATCATCAAGGCTTGTAACCATTTCCTCTAACTTCTTGATTCTCTGTTTAAGTCCTCTGATGACTACCCCTTCTCCCGACCCATGGGTGGGAGAGGTTTGGGACAGAGATGGCTTCATTTTTATGTTCTCCCTCTCACAGAATATGTATGACAGTCTTAATGAGGCCCCATCCCCTGATCTTCTGTCAATATCCTCTTTATCTCCCTTTTGTCTGGAAGAACTCTGAAATGAAAATTTTTCTCCTCTTCTTCATTTCTTTCCTCATTTAGCCTTCTTGCCCCTTGCAACAGGTTTTTGATCTAAAGCCAAGACCACTCTTTCCATGAATAATAAATTTTATGAGTATAATCGTTTACCTTTTGGGTTATAAATCGCCCCTAGTCATTTCAGGAGACATATGACAGCAGTACTCCTGGGCCTTATTGGTAATGCCTAGTAATAATTGGGAAGACCTTTGAAGAGAATGCTTGAAACCTTATTTCAGTTTTGGAAGCCCTTTGGCAGAATAACCTTCGTGTGAAATTATCTAAGAGTCAGTTTTTTAAAGCAGAAGTAGAGTATTTAACCCATAAATTATTGTCCACGGGTGTGGCAGTGTTGCATGATAAATAAAAGCCATAGAAAATTTTGCGAGCCATAAAACTTGTAAGGATGTTAGATCTTTTCTCGGACTTTGCTTGTACTACCGTAAGTTCACTAACAGATACGTGGATACTTCTAGACCCCTAGATAGATTTCGAAATGCGCATAAGATTGCCTGGATGACTGAACATGAAGCTGTTTTTATAGCTTTAAAGAATGCCTTACTCTCTACCCAAGTACTCACTTATTCTAAATTCAATCAAGAATTCTATGTCACATGTGACGCCTCAGACATTGCGATTGGTGGAGTAGTATCGCAGATAGACAATGAGAGAAGGGACCGCCCTATCAGTTTCGCTTCAAGGGCACTTACAGACACTGAGAGGCGATATGCGACAATCAAACGAGAGGCACTCGCCATTGTGTTTGTGTTAGAGAAACATAAGTTTTTCCTCCTAGGATATCCATTGATAATTTGTAGCGATCATTTACCCTAAAAATACACATATGCAAATCCACTAAGTAACCAAAGACTTTCACGGTGGTTTTTAAGACTTATGCAGTTCGATACAAAGGGGTTTGAGTTTGTACCTGGAAAAAGTAATAAAGTAACCAGTGCTCTGAGCAGGGGGTAAGTGAGGTCCCAGCCCTAGCCAATACACATTCGATGGAGACTACAAGTCCTAGAACTGTTGACACAAACAATCATGCGACTACAGGGGCCGATCGCAATTCCACACACACACTCCTTCAGAGTGATGGGGAAAGAAACCAGCATGCTGCAAACAGAAGAGTGACTGGGGGGGGGAGTGTTCAAAGTTGGAAAGAGTGTGTGAATTGTGAGACTGAGCGAGTGAATGAGAGTGAGTATGAGTGAGCGGGAGGGGGGCACTTGTGGGTGAAAACACAAGGAGCTCATAAGGAAGCAAGACGGGAATAAATTATGGGGGGAGGTGATGAAACTTTTGCAGGGAGTGACCGGCGAGGTCCCTTCTAGAATTCGGCAGTGCTTCCTGAGGAGTTTCGCAGTCACGCCCTTTCCCTGTGTCACATGAGTCCCACTGCAGGCCATATGGGGGTAGAGAAAACTTATTGGTCACTGAGTACCCAGTTCTACTGGGAGGGGAGGTACAAGAACATTGCAACGTATATTAAGGGATGTCATATGTGTAATTACTTCAAAAGTCAACGTAGTACAGATCCGCCTGCCCGGATATGGCCGAGGTGTAGTTTTAAACAGGAGAGAGTCCATTGTAATTTAATGGGCCCCTTGCCCCACTCGTATGATGGCTACTTGTACATTTTTGTATGTGATGGAGGATAAGAGCATGGCCTCGGTAGCCATTCCCCTACACCAATTCATGTTAGTATTCAGATTCCCAAGGGAAATAGTAACTGATAATGAGTGCAAATTAATGAACGAAGTTTTCGTGGATTTATGTGAACTGGCGAGAGTTGACCATGTTGCGGTCCAAGCCTATAGACCGCAAGCTAACGGGTTAGTAGAGAGAAGAAATGACCCAATCATTACACTATTACAACTCGCTGCCTCTGACCCCCAAGGAAGGAATTTGAAACTGAAACAAGCAGAACAGGCTCTTAATTTCACATACCATAAGTCGATAGGTAACTCCCCTTATTTTCTTGTGTTTGGGAAAGACCCCAAGCTCCCTTGGGACACGTTTGCCCCACAAAAACAGTTGCCGGTATATGATTATGAGAGCCTTAGAACGTTTGTTGCAAATACCGCCAGAAAGACATACGAGCTTACTGCGGCCATCCTAAACAAACAAAAAGAGAGGTATGCAAAGGACTATGTTATAAGGTGTTACAATATTTGATATAATTGTTGTAAAGAACAATGCTATATTTTGTTAATGAACGTATCCATGTTTTGTTTACAGAGAAAGTAATAAAGATGCCCACTAGGTGGCCAGACAAGAACTGTTCAAAATGCCCTTTCAGTCTCCTATATTATTGTGCCTCATTCATCTATAAATATCTCCAAATTTGAGGAGCATCAAACATGGTGGCAGCGCTCAATAGACTAAGTATGGTTTGCTGTTCATTTTGAATATAGGGCATTACGTATTATCCAGGAACTTTCTGTGTGATTAAGTAAATAAGGCTACCGACCGGCATGGCGACAGCTAATCTAGCCCCTCCAGATAAATTCGCATTAAAGAGCGAAAGTGAGCAAGATTGGCGATTTTTTCGTGAAAAATTCGAGCTGTATCTACTGGCAGCAGGTTTAAATGATAAGCCAAATGAAGTGAAGGTAGCATTACTTTTGACCCATGGGGGTGACGAACTGCTTCGAGAGTATAATGATATAGAATTTGGTCCCGTTATTGTAGGGGAGAGTGGATCTCGTGGTGACCCTAGCAAGGACTTAAATGTGGCATTGCAGAAGCTAGATGGGCATTTTGCCCCTAGGAAACTGATAATAGTATCAAGATATAGGTTTAGATGCTGTACTCAGAAAGCTAATGAGAACCTGGATGAATTTATTACTAGAATAAAAACTCTGGTTAAGGATTGTGATTTTGCAGCAGAAAAAGATGAGGCAATTCGTGATCAAATAGTTTTGGGCTGTAAAGAAGATAAACTCAGAGAGAAATTTCTGAGAGAAGAATGTATTTCATTGATAGATACGCTCAAACTTTGTGAGGCACATCAAGCATCGCAGAGACAAATGCAAATGATAAAAAGTTAAAATACAGCAATGTTGGTGATAAATAAAGTTAAATCGACAAAGAACTTTAAGCAGAGTAGGCCTAGTCAAAATTCAGCAGACCGAAAGAGTGAGGACCCAAGTTTTGTGAGCAAGAACCAGTAAAGGCCTAAGTCAACCCAAAGTTTGTCGACAAAGGATCTGGCTCTACGAAAATGTAAGTTCTGCGGAACAAGACACGTGTGGAGTATGAAGAAATGTCCAGCCTATGGAGAGAAATGCAACTACTGCAACAGGCTGAATCACTTTGAATCTCAATGTTTGGAGAAAAATGGACATGCACAAGTGTCTAAGAAGATGGGTGTGAATGCAATGGACGGTGATGATTGCAAGTCAGATACTTCAGCCGAATATATCCTAGGTGTCAAGTTGCAGACGAGACATGGAGAGCCAGAAGAAACGACGGTGAACAAAAGTGATACTCCCTGTACACAGCAAGTTATGAAAGTGAATAAAGTGTCAGAGAAATCCAAATATCTATATACCGATCTGAAAGTTGGTGAAAATAGTGTCATATTTCAAATCGATAGCGGAGCAGGTGTAAATGTGTTACCTCGAAATATGGTTCCCAATAATGTAAAAATTGAATCTAGTGAAGGGTTACAACTAGAAATGTGGAATAATTCCGCAGCCAAACCAGTTGGAAAATGTAGAATTAAAGTGAAAAATGAGAGAAATTCAAAGAGATATAATGTTGAGTTTATTATAGTGGCTGAGAATTATATGCCTTTGTTAGGAAAACGTGCATCAGAACAGATGGGTTTCCTTACAATCAATTATGATAACATATGTTCTGTACACAGTGAATCTTGTAATACTGATGTTTTTCAGGAATATTCAGATGTGTTTGGTAATGAAATTGGTAAGTTACCTGTGGTGGTACGGATGACTTTAGACAAAGAAGTCAAGTCATTTGCTATATCTTCATGTAGAGTGCCAATTCAACTTAGAAGGAAGGTATAATCCAAATTATCTGAGTTAGAGAAACAAAATGTCATTTGTAAAGTAGACGAACCAACTGATTGGGTGAGTCGCATGGTAGTAGCTTCTAAGAAAAATAGTGAAGACATAAGAATTTGCATAGATCCTCAGCAATTAAATAAAGCCATAATTAGAGAAATGCATCCTTTGCCAATTATCGATGATGTTTTACCTGAATTAGCACAAGCTAAAATGGTCTCTAAACTAGATTTAAGAAATGGATATTGGCACTGTGTTTTGAATGAAGAGTCAAGTCATTTAACTACCTTTCAAACCCCTTTTGGAAGATATCGGTGGCTTAGATTGCCTTTTGGCCTATCAATCAGTAGTGAAGTTTTTCAGAAACGACTGCAGAACTCTTTAGATGGTTTGCTAGGAATAATTTGCATTTCTGATGACATTTTGATATATGGAATAGGTAATTCTCTAGAAGAAGCACAGTTAGATCATGATGAAAATTTAAGAAATTTAATGGAAAATGTCGTAAGCATGGTATCCATCTTAACAGAGAACAGGCTGAAATAAGAAAGAGTGAGATAACATTTCTTGGACATGTAATAACTAATGAAGGCCTTAAGCCGGATCCCAGTAAAATTGAAGCAATTGTATCAATGAAAGCTCCAACTAATGTCACTGAGATTCAACGCTTTAGTGGAATGATAAAGTATTCGTCAAAATTCATGCCTAGACTCTCTGACCTGATGGTGCCCATACGACAACTTTTACGTAAAGACAAAGAATGGTGTTGGGGTGATGAACAGGCTAGAGCTTTTGAGGAAATTAAGTGTTGCATCACTAAGATTCCAGTTCTTGCTTGTTATGATCAAAATAAACAGTTAGTTATACAGTGTGATGCTAGCAAATGTGGATTGGTGCAGTTCTAATGCAAGGTGGTAGACCGTTGTCTTATGCAAGCAGAGCTCTAACTGACACGGAAACAAGGTATGCTCAGATAGAGAAAGAAATGCTGGCTATTGTGTTTGCTTTAAAGAAATTCCATCAGTACACTTTTGGACAACATACTTTGGTTATAACTGATCACAAACCACTTCAGAGTATAATCTTGAAACCATTAGATAGAGCACCAAAGAGGCTACAAGGCATGTTATTGACTGCACAACAATACGATATTGAACTTAAGCATACTTCTGGTAAGAACATGCATATAGCAGATTTGCTGTCTCGATCATTTCTTAGTGAAACTGAAAATGGTTATGATTTTGAATATGTCAATGTTGTATCTTATTTGCCTATTAGGGAAGACAGGTTAAAGAAAATTCGTGATGCTGTGGCCAGTGATGAAATTTTGCTTGAAGTGACAAATATGATAACAAATGGGTGGCCAGAATATAAATGTAATGTACCTATAACTGTTTTGCCTTATTATCATATCAGAGATGAACTATCTATACAGAATGGACTTGTATTTAAAGGTGATAGAGTTGTGATTCCTACCAATTTAAGGAAAGAAATTAAACAGGCTATTCAATCTTGTCACACTGGCATAGAAAGTTGTCTACGAAGGGCTCGTGAGTGTGTATATTGGCCAGGTATGAATGGTGATATTAAAGAACATATTTCTCAATGTGAAATCTGTTGCAAATTTCAAAAATCTCAGCAGAAAGAAATTCTTATGCCACATGAAGTGTCTGATAGGCCATGGGAGAAAGTTGGCACAGATATTTTTGAACTGAATAACCAGTTTTATCTTGTAACAGTAGACTATTTCAGTAATTTCTGGGAAATTGATAGGTTAGAAAATATAAAAGCATCTACTGTTGTCCGTAAGCTAAAAGCACATTTTGCAAGGTATGGTACTCCTTCCATCTTAGTTAGTGACTGTGGAACTCAATTTACAAGTGATATATTTCAGAATTTTATAAGAGTGTGGGATATAGAACATTGTACGTCAAGCCCTAAACATCCTCAGTCTAATGGACAGGCAGAATCCGCTGTAAAAACTACAAAGTCCATACTCAGAAAAGCCATAGAAAGCAATAATGACCCTTATTTGGCAATATTAGACTACTGTAATTGTCCGTCTCACAGTGATGAATATAGTCCGGCTCAAAAAAGCCTAGGGAGACACACACGTACTCTTCTCCCAGTTTCTTCAAAGTTGCTGAAGCCATCTGAGATCAATGTAGATAAAATTAAGATTAACAGACATTATAGAAATAGCAGGTCTGCTAAATATTACAGTGCATGCCAAAGATCTTGATCCTTTACAGGAAGATGATGTTGTGAGAATAAAACCCACTGTAATAGGAAAGAAAGCCTGGGAAAAAGGTATTGTGAAAGAACGTTTAGACGAGAGATCTTATGAAATTTCAACTTATGCTGGTTTATTGAGAAGAAATAGAGTGGACCTTAATAAGTCAAATGAAAGAAATGTTTCGTAGCACAGTAGTGGAGATTCTCGTAATGTAGTACAAAGTCAGCAACAGGTTGAAATTCCACAGGATAAACATGTAAACCCAACAAGTGAGAATCTATTTTTTTGTGTAAACTGGGGAAAGCTCTTGAACCATTTACCTGATCCTGTGGTTCCACATATTGTTAAAATCAGTATCCTTCCCATTTACATTAACTTGTTAGTTAGTTTGATACTCGAAATAATTGCATAATTAAATAAATACCAAATATACACCTGTCAATAGTACTGAGTTAAGTTGCCAAGTAGTACAGCTGTCTTATTTTCTTCATTTTTTTTTCTTTTCTTTTAGCTTTCTCTTTTACTATTTTTTTTATTCTATATATATATTGAGTTAAATGTAAAGTCTAACCCTGTGATAACATATCTTGGTTAGCAAGTGAGTTTATCAGTTAGGAAGAATATATAGCAGAAACAGGTGGGTGCCTCCTCAGACACAAATTCGAATTTTCCTTCAGGTTTGACTTTTGTTTTGTTGCATTTTTTTTTCTTTTTCTTTTTATCATTGAATTACAATAGTCAAATTTTTAAGATAAGATGTGTGTTACCAGAAAAGAGATAAATTGAGTAACTAAATAGCACTTATATGGAGATATAAAAATTCTCTGTGAAGCTTAAATAAAAGTGTTTTTCTATTTTTTTTCTCTTTCTCTTCTTCTTTCTATATTCTGTGAGAGGGAGAACATAAAAATGAGGCCATCTCTGTCCCAAATCTCTCCCACCCATGGGTCGGGAGGAGGTGTTGCCATTAGGAGACTTAAACAGAAAATCAAGAATTTAGAGGCAATGGTTATAAGCCTTGATGAAAAAATTTGGAATATGGATGGAGAAATGAAAGAGAATGAAACACTCAGAGAGGAAATAAGATCTTTGGAGGAAGCAAATAAAGCACAAGGGCAGGAGAGAAAGGAACTAGAAAAAAGAATAAAGAAGCTGGAAGGGGAAAAAAGTCAACTAGAAACTAGAATTTCTAAACAAGAAGATAAAAACAAACAGCTGAATGACAACCTAAAGGAATTAGATGTTAGTTCACTGCTCTCTTCTGAGAGAGACGAGATTGCTGCTTGGAATGTCCTGATTAAGGAAAACATTGAACAGTTCAGAAAAGAGTTCCAGGAGCTGAATATGGAAAATGATGCCTTGAAAACTTCCTTTGCTGATGCACTAATGGGGAATGTGGCAGTAAAAGAGGCTGTAAAGGTGGTGGCACTGGAAAACATACAAACAGTTGACTATAAAGAGACAGTGATCGAAAAAATGAAAGACGTTGTGATGGAAAGGGCAAACCCACTCATCAAACAGGCACTTGATAAGGAGAAGACAGTGGTAATCTCAGGCATAAGCGAATCCCAGGAGCCAACATGGCAGGGGAGACTTGAAGAAAATAAAGCTAGGGTTCTAGACCTGATAAGAAAGCTTGGAGTAGTTTGTGGTCCTGAGGATATTATAAACATACACCAACTTGATAAATATTCGAGGGAAGGAAAGCCGAGACCAACAAAAGTAACCTTTGAGAGAGGGGAAACATGTAGGGAAATATTGTTGAGAAAAAAAAGTCTAAAAGACCTTCAAGAATTCAAAGAAGTGTTCATTAGACGATACAGAACACAGGAAGAGATGGGAAAGATCAAAAACTTGTTGGAAGAGGCAAAAAGGTTAAATGAGGAAAGAAATGAAGAAGAGAAGAAAAATTTTCATTTCAGAGTTCTTCCAGACAAAGGGGAGATAAAGAAGAGAATGACAGAAGATCAGGGGATGGGGTGTCATTAAGATTGTTATACACAAATGCTGATGGATTAGCTGGTAAGGCAGTAGAATTAAAAGATAGGATTCACAACAGTAAGGCAGATATAGTAGCAATTACAGAGACTAAGTTGAGTGAGGACATAAACAGTGTCACAGTTTTTCCTAAGGGCTTCAGAATACTAAGGGTTGAAAGATCTAAGAGGACTGGTGGAGGGATAGCACTGCTCATAAGTGAAAGGATTCAAGTTGAAGAAATAAACTTGGCTATAGAAAGTGAGTTCAAGGAATTTCTTGTTGCTTGCATAAATACTGGGTCAGAGAGCATTATAATAACTGTTGTATATAACCCACCAAGGAACCAGAATAGGCTTGAAGTTTATGAGGAAAGTCATATAGGTACTATTGAAGTCATAAACTCAGTTGTTAACATGGCACGGGAGAGAAACTGTAGGATTTTGATTATGGGAGATTTTAATCATAAAGAGATAGATTGGATAAATCTTGACCCACACAGTGGTGAGGACTCATTCGGGGCAAGATTCCTAGATTGCGTACAAGAGAATTTCCTACACCAACATGTAATGGAACCAACGAGGGCCAGGGGTGGGGATGAGCCATCACTACTTGATCTAGTATTCACAGATAATGTGTTGGATATTGAAAAAATTGAGTATGAACCACCAATTGGAAAGAGTGACCACTGTGTGTTGTTGATGGAGTATATCATTGAAGATATTCTTCCTGAGAGTAGAGGCACTGAGGACATGAGGAGGAACTATCCGAAAGGAGATTACATCAAAATGAATGAGCTTTTTGCAGTTATTGACTAGAGAACCTTATTTTACAACAAATCTGTACAAGAAATGTATGACATCTTTTGTGAGAAATATGGTAAGATAGTAGATTGCTGCATACCTGTCACCAAAGTAGGTGTAAATCATGCCAGAGAGAAATGGTTCGATAATGGGTGTAAAAGAGCTAAGGAGTGGAGAGACAAATGCTGGAAAAGGTATAGGAGGAGAAAAAACATAATTGCCTGGCCTACAAAAGAGCAAGAAATGACTACTTAAGTAAAAGGAGAGAGGCAGAGAGAGATTATGAGAGGGACATCACCAGGAAGGCTAAGGAAAATCCCAAGCTTTTCCACAGCTTTATCAGAGGAAAGCTGAAGGTAAAAGAACAGGTTTTAAGGCTAAAGAGAGCGGATGGAAGCATCACTGAGACGGATGAAGAGATCTGCAAAGAATTGAACAAGGAGTTTCAGTCAGTATTTACAGTAGAAAATACCCCCACCCCCTCAGATTGCAGAGATAGAAGCTCAAGGGCCGGTATTAGAGAACATCAACCTTACAGCCACAGAGGTATGCAAAGCGCTGTTGGATTTAAATGTTCATAAAGCAACAGGTCCTGATGACATATCCCCTCATGTGCTTAAAAAATGCACAAACACAATATCAGTGGCACTAAGTATCATATTTAAAAAGTCACTGGAGTCAGGGGAGATTCCAAGATGCTGGAAACAAGCAAATGTGATACCTATCTTCAAAAAGGGAAGGAGGGATACGGCTCTGAACTATAGACCAGTTTCCTTGACCAGCATAGTTTGCAAAGTTATGGAAATACTACTAAGGAAACATATCTCTCTTCACTTGGAATCCTTCAACTTTTTGTCAGTGAGGCAACATGGTTTCAGAGAAGGTAGAGCAACAGTAACAAACTTATTAGAATTTTATGATGAGGTAAGCCGAATCTTACAGGAAAGAGAGGGCTGGGCAGATTGCATATTCCTAGACTTCCAGAAAGCGTTTGGCACTGTTCCACCTGGGAGACTTATTAGGAAGCTGCAAGCAATGGCTAGAATAGGTGGAAATGTTTTGGAATGGATAAAAACTTACTTAGAAGGAAGGGAACAGAGGGTTAGAGTAAGACACTCAGTGTCTGAATGGAGAAGAGTTAGTAGTGGAGTTCCACAGGGTTCAGTTTTAGGGCCACTTTTGTTCCTTGTATATGTAAATGACCTACCAGAGTCTGTAAATTCATTCATGAATATGTTTACAGATGATGCAAAGATTGTGAAGAAAGTAAAATACGAGAACAATGGTAGAGAACTTCAGGAGGATCTAAATAATCTGCATGAGTGTTCAGAAAAGTGGCTAATGAAATTCAATACTTCAATAAGTATGGTAATGAGAATGGGTACAAGTGCAAGAAGGCCCAAGCTTGACTACTCGGTGGCTGGAGTACAACTTCAAGAGACAGAAAATGAGAGAAATCAGGAGTAAACATACTGGCAGATTTGTCTCCAGAAATACATATAAATGGCATAGTAAGGGCAGCATATGCATTCTTATCAAATGTAAGGGTAGCCTTCAGGCACATGGACAAGGAAATGTTCAGAAATATTTATGTAACCTATGTGAGGCCAAAACTGGAATATGCAGCCCCCTTTTGGAATCCACACTTGAAAAAGCACATGGCTAAGCTTGAAAAAGTTCAAAGACATGCTATGAAACTGGTGCCAGAAATACGCAATTTTAGTTATGATGAGAGGCTGAGGGAATTAGACTTATCATCACTCGAAGCTAGAAGATTGAGGGGGGATATGGTGACAGTTTAAATTCCTTCATGGTTATGATAGAGTGGATAGGGATCGATATTTTGATATGGCTGGCTCTAGAACTAGAGGTCATAGTTTGAAGCTTGGTAAGAAAACTTCTTCGCAGGATGTAAGGAAATACTTTTTCAGTGTAAGAGTAGTTGATAATTGGAATTGGCTAAGCGAGGAGGTAGTTAATGCTATCTCAATCCATAGTTTTAAGGACAGGTATGATAAGTATGACTAAGTATAAAATGGAACCGATGAGGAGATGGGAAGATACGAGCTTTGGGCTCTTTCCCGTAAACACAATTAGGTAACCACAATTAGGTAATCACAAGGAGTACAAGGAATATTTTACCCTCTAAATATAATGATTTTGTTGTTTACAAAGAGTGATTTATTTTTCGATTTCAAGATGATAACTTATTTTTTTCTTCATAAAAAGAGGGATGTTACAATATTTGATATAATTGTTGTAAAGAACAATGCTATATTTTGTTAATGAACGTATCCATGTTTTGTTTACATAGAAAGTAATAAAGATGCCCACTAGGTGGCCAGACAAGAGCTGTTCAAAATGCCCTTTCAGTCTCCTATATTATTGTGCCTCATTCATCTATAAATATCTCCAAATTTAAGGAGCATCAAACATAAGGCATTGTACAAAGAGGCACGAAGTTAAGGTAGGTGAGAGGGTCTATGTATAAAATGTCAACCGCCACAATAATATGACCCCCTTTTATCTAGGCCCATACCAAGCACTAGAGATAACGTATGATAAAATAAAACTTAGAAATAATGATAAAATTCGCCATTATTATTCCAGCTTGGTCATAAAAAAGGAGTGTGAGCTCACAAGAAACGACAATAAGAATGTCGTGCAGCCGTTTCCTGTATTTGAAAAGGACGAGGTTGATCCAGAAACCAAAGAGACAGGGGAGGAAGCAGCGCACATACGCAAGTCTCCCCGCAAAAGCTAGCCATCTGAAATCCAGAAGATAAATATTTAGCTGCATTTTGGGTAGGAAAGGAAAGAGAGAGCAAGAAAAGTAGGTAATTAAATACCTAACCGACATAAGTATAGGTAGAAGAGAAAGATAAAAAAATAACCCCCCTATCTGCTGAGGTATTCTGTTGGAGTAACCACTAAAGGAAAAAAAAAGTTAATTAAGTTCATAGGAAAATATATATTTTTAAATGTACGATTCCTAAAGAGATTATGAAACTTAAGCAAAGTTGATTTTTTAATGTTGCAAATGATCTGCAATTTTCACTACCAGTCCCTTTTACCCAGTGGAGAGATTGCAAGTGCCTGCAGATGCAGTCCCAATGGGGGCTGGTGTTGTGATTGATGTTGTAGGTTGGTTGCATGTGCCGGCGTTGACTACGAACGTGCCATATCACTGAGCTACTGGATGTATTAGATCTGAGTTAGTATAGCTTGTGCCTACACTTTACAACATTCATACACACACACAGAGGGACATAAAGAGATAGATTGGATAAATCTTGACCCACACAGTGGTGAGGACTCATTCGGGGCAAGATTCCTAGATTGCGTACAAGGGAATTTCCTACACCAACATGTAATGGAACCAACAAGGGCCAGGGGTGGGGATGAGCCATCACTACTTGATCTAGTGTTCACAGATAATGTGTTGGATATTGAAAAAATTGAGTATGGACCACCAATTAGAAAGAGTGACCACTGTGTGTTGTTGATGGAGTATATCATTGAAGATATTCTTCCTGAGAGTAGAGGCACTGAGGACATGAGGAGGAACTATCCGAAAGGAGATTACATCAAAATGAATGAGCTTTTTGCAGTTATTGACTAGAGAACCTTATTTTACAACAAATCTGTACAAGAAATGTATGACATCTTTTGTGAGAAATATGGGAAGATAGTAGATTGCTGCATACCTGTCACCAAAGTAGGTGTAATTCATGCCAGAGAGAAATGGTTCGATAATGGGTGTAAAAGAGCTAAGGAGTGGAGAGACAAATGCTGGAAAAGGTATAGGAGGAGAAAAAACATAAATGCCTGGCAAACCTACAAAAGAGCAAGAAATGACTACCTAAGTAAAAGGAGAGAGGCAGAGAGAGATTATGAGAGGGACATCACCAGGAAGGCTAAGGAAAATCCCAAGCTTTTCCACAGCTTTATCAGAGGAAAACTGAAGGTAAAAGAACAGGTTTTAAGGCTAAAGAGAGCGGATGGAAGCATCACTGAGACGGATGAAGAGATCTGCAAAGAATTGAACAAGGAGTTTCAGTCAGTATTTACAGTAGAAAATACCCCACCCCCTCAGATTGCAGTGATAGAAGCTCAAGGGCCGGTATTAGAGAACATCAACCTTACAACCACAGTGGTATGCAAAGCGCTGATGGATTTAGATGTTCATAAAGCTACAGGTCCCAATGACATATCCCCTCATGTGCTTAAAAAATGCGCAAACACAATATCAGTGGCACTAAGTATCATATTTAAGGAGTCACTGGAGTCGGGGGAGATTCCAAGATGCTGGAAACAAGCAAATGTGATACCTATCTTCAAAAAGGGAAGGAGGGATACGGCTCTGAACTATAGACCTGTTTCCTTGACCAGCATAGTTTGCAAAGTTATGGAGAAACTACTAAGGAAACATATCTCTCTTCACTTGGAATCCTTCAACTTTTTGTCAGTGAGGCAACATGGCTTCAGAGAAGGTATATCAACAGTAACAAACTTATTAGAATTTTATGATGAGGTAAGCCAAATCTTACAGGAAAGAGAGGGCTGGGCAGATTGCATATTCCTAGACTTCCAGAAAGCGTTTGACACTGTTCCACATGGGAGACTTATTAGGAAGCTGCAATCAATGGCTACAATAGGTGGAAATGTTTTGGAATGGATAAAAACTTACTTAGAAGGAAGGGAACAGAGGGTTAGAGTAAGACACTCAGTGTCTGAATGGAGAAGAGTTAGTAGTGGAGTTCCACAGGGTTCAGTCTTAGGGCCACTTTTGTTCCTTGTATATGTAAATGACCTACCAGAGTGTGTAAATTCATTCATGAATATGTTTGCAGATGATGCAAAGATTGTGAAGAAAGTAAAAAACGAGAACAATGGTAGAGAACTTCAGGAGGATCTAAATAATCTGCATGAGTGGTCAGAAAAGTGGCTAATGAAATTCAATACTTCAAAATGTAAGGTAATGAGAATGGGTACAAGTGCAAGAAGGCCCAAGCTTGACTACTCGGTGGCTGGAGTACAACTTCAAGAGACAGAAAATGAGAGAGATCTACGAGTAAACATACTGGCAGATTTGTCTCCAGAAATACTTATAAATGGCATAGTAAGGGCAGCATATGCATTCTTATCAAATGTAAGGGTAGCCTTCAGGCACATGGACAAGGAAATGTTCAGAAATATTTATGTAACCTATGTGAGGCCAAAACTGGAATATGCAGCCCCCTTTTGGAATCCGCACTTGAAAAAGCACATAGCTAAGCTTGAAAAAGTTCAAAGACATGCCACGAAACTGGTGCCAGAAATACGCAATCTCAGTTATGATGAGAGGCTGAGGGAATTAGACTTACCATCACTCGAAGCTAGAAGAGTGAGGGGGGATATGGTGACAGTCTTTAAATTCCTTCATGGTTATGATAGAGTGGATAGGGATCGATATTTTGATATGGCTGGCTCTAGAACTAGAGGTCATAGTTTGAAGCTTGGTAAGAAAACTTCTTCGCAGGATGTAAGGAAATACTTTTTCAGTGTAAGAGTAGTTGATAATTGGAATTGGCTAAGCGAGGAGGTAGTTAATGCTATCTCAATCCATAGTTTTAAGGACAGGTATGATAAGTATCACTAAGTCTAAAATGGAACCGATGAGGAGACGGGAAGATACGAGCTTTGGGCTTTTTCCCGTAAACACAATTAGGTAATCACAATTAGGTAATCACATCACCAGGAAGGCTAAGGAAAATCACAAGCTTTTCCACAGCTTTATCAGAGGAAAACTGAAGGTAAAAGAACAGGTTTTAAGGCTAAAGAGAGCGGATGGAAGCATCACTGAGACGGATGAAGAGATCTGCAAAGAATTGAACAAGGAGTTTCAGTCAGTATTTACAGTAGAAAATACCCCACCCCCTCAGATTGCAGCGATAGAAGCTCAAGGGCCGGTATTAGAGAACATCAACCTTACAGCCACAGAGGTATGCAAAGCGCTGATGGATTTAGATGTTCATAAAGCTACAGGTCCCGATGACATATCCCCTCATGTGCTTAAAAAATGCGCAAACGCAATATTAGTGGCACTAAGTATCATATTTAAGGAGTCACTGGAGTCGGGGGAGATTCCAAGATGCTGGAAACAAGCAAATGTGATACCTATCTTCAAAAAGGGAAGGAGGGATACGGCTCTGAACTATAGACCAGTTTCCTTGACCAGCATAGTTTGCAAAGTTATGGAGAAACTACTAAGGAAACATATCTCTCTTCACTTGGAATCCTTCAACTTTTTGTCAGTGAGGCAACATGGCTTCAGAGAAGGTAGATCAACAGTAACAAACTTATTAGAATTTTATGATGAGGTAAGCCAAATCTTACAGGAAAGAGAGGGCTGGGCAGATTGCATATTCCTAGACTTCCAGAAAGCGTTTGGCACTGTTCCACATGGGAGACTTATTAGGAAGCTGCAATCAATGGCTAGAATAGGTGGAAATGTTTTGGAATGGATAAAAACTTATTTAGAAGGAAGGGAACAGAGGGTTAGAGTAAGACACTCAGTGTCTGAATGGAGAAGAGTTAGTAGTGGAGTTCCACAGGGTTCAGTTTTAGGGCCACTTTTGTTCCTTGTATATGTAAATGACCTACCAGAGTGTGTAAATTCATTCATGAATATGCTTGCAGATGATGCAAAGATTGTGAAGAAAGTAAAAAACGAGAACAATGGTAGAGAACTTCAGGAGGATCTAAATAATCTGCATGAGTGGTCAGAAAAGTGGCTAATGAAATTCAATACTTCAACATGTAAGGTAATGAGAATGGGTACAAGTGCAAGAAGGCCCAAGCTTGACTACTCGGTGGCTGGAGTACAACTTCAAGAGACAGAAAATGAGAGAGATCTACGAGTAAACATACTGGCAGATTTGTCTCCAGAAATACATATAAATGGCATAGTAAGGGCAGCATATGCATTCTTATCAAATGTAAGGGTAGCCTTCAGGCACATGGACAAGGAAATGTTCAGAAATATTTATGTAACCTATGTGAGGCCAAAACTGGAATATGCAGCCCCCTTTTGGAATCCGCACTTGAAAAAGCACATAGCTAAGCTTGAAAAAGTTCAAAGACATGCCACGAAACTGGTGCCAGAAATACGCAATCTCAGTTATGATGAGAGGCTGAGGGAATTAGACTTACCATCACTCGAAGCTGGAAGAGTGAGGGGGGATATGGTGACAGTCTTTAAATTCCTTCATGGTTATGATAGAGTGGATAGGGATCGATATTTTGATATGGCTGGCTCTAGAACTAGAGGTCATAGTTTGAAGCTTGGTAAGAAAACTTCTTCGCAGGATGTAAGGAAATACTTTTTCAGTGTAAGAGTAGTTGATAATTGGAATTCGCTAAGCGAGGAGGTAGTTAATGCTATCTCAATCCATAGTTTTAAGGACAGGTATGATAAGTATTACTAAGTCTAAAATGGAACCGATGAGGAGACGGGAAGATACGAGCTTTGGGCTCTTTCCCGTAAACACAATTAGGTAATCACAATTAGGTAATCACACTGGTGCAGCTATGCTATGTGCATGTTATTAGTCCTCAAATAGTATTGAATTGCAATACCACCGGATGTGTTAGAGTAGCTGGTTCCTAGGAGTAATTACTGTTTAAGAGATACTTATATATACCTAGCTTAGGTAATAGACTTCTGATTTGTAGGATGTGTTATTACCGTCCTGCAAATATTGTATTGCATTATTACATTATTATTACTGTATTAGACTCTATTAATTTCGCCAGAGGGAAAGGGCTAGATCTGTGTTGTAAGTCGACTAAATGGGGCAGATCCAGGGGACTGGGAATCCCCTCCTCTGTATTTTCTCCTCCCAAAGAGTCAGAGTATTATGCCTTGCCTCAGCCACTCTCCTTATGTGAGGAGAATGGCTTCTTGTATATAGATATAGAAATTTCATTAATACTGTATACTTTATGTTTGATGTAGTAGTTAAGTGTCTTTAGCCTAAGTGCCATACAGTACTGCATATGTATGTACTGTACAGTGTGTTTTTTTTTTCGTTTTTTTTTAACCTAAGCACAACTTAAAAAAAATTCTACTTACAAACGGGCTTCAGGAATCTAACTCGTTTGTAAATTGGGGATCGTATGTATTTAACCCTACTAAATAAGTATATAAGTCAATTCCTTAAATCCTGCATGAATGAAAAACTCAGCATCTCTGGGCAGATAGAGATTCAAAACCCAATTTATCTCTAACACAATTTATAACTTAACATAAAGGCCAAACTTCCACTTAACTTTAAGTAGCATGATTGTGATAACTAACTCTATACACAAGCAAGTCAGTTTACTATAAGAAAATCCATTTATTTACAAAACAAAATAAGATATATAGATTATTACTATAAAATCTTGACTACAAAAACGTCTAATGGTTATGGAAGCAATACTGTACTAATAAAAACTAGTGAGTCTGTAGAAAGTTTTCCAGGTCAGTCACATTCAACTGTCTCCTTCATCAAATGACATTTGCATTACTCAAAGAATCACTAGCTTATATTTAGCTAAAGAGGAATTTTTATGCAAACATATGTAGACCTGATGGCTACTCTATGTGAACTTGTGTTGTGTGCAAAAAATAATATGTGAATTCCTAAAAACGTTGCAAGTCAGGACTTATGTAGGTCACTGAAATGACATAACTTCTTACCTTCAGACAAGGGACCTAGCTACAGCTGGATGTATGCATCCTAATCTGCAGTCAGGTCCATTTGATTATACAGTATATTAATACTTTTATATAAAAACATCAGAACAATGTACTTTTTCAATTTACTATCAAAAACACCAAACTTCCCCAATTTTCCTTACAAAACAAATATCCTATGTTAGCCAGTCACTAAACATTCTCTTGTTTCTGTAAAGATAAGCTGAATGACATTATTAAGGACAAATTTCTATAAGATAAGCGGATTGGTATAGACAAGCTGAATGGAATATTTAAGGTCGTATTTATATCAGATAAAGATGATTGGTATAATTAATATCAAATTTCTTTAAGATAAGCTGATGGGTATAGTTAAGGTTTAGGTTTTTTCATTCAAAACAGACCCAACCTGGTTAAAGATGCTTTTCTGGTGATTGTATCCAGATTTGCCATCATAAATTACTGCAAAGTTTTTAATAAAGTTGGAGTCCTCTACAGACAATTATTGTGTCTTACTTAGTTGAGGACAACTTAGACAGGGATGATTTTATAAGAGGTAGGACAACTGCCCTTAGGACAATCGCTCTTTAGGGAAACTGCCCCTTAGGATGATTGCCTCTAATCTAACCAAACCTACCTTACCCTAACCTACATAAGAATGAAATAAATTGCTCACATTGTTAGCTTTTGTATTAAGAGTTAAGGGCATCTTTTCTATGGACAAATGTCTATACCCTAAGAAACATTCACCATGGCCACTTTAACCATATCATTACATATTGTTAATGTAAATAACTACTTTAACGCTACCTAACAGTGAAATAAAATAGACAAAACTTAGAAAAAATATCTAAAGCGGCAAAAAAGTCGTTCTCGACTGGTTTCTTAACTCTGGGTGAACTAACCTAACCTAATATACACAGAGACTGCCTAACAGTGCTCGATAATTTGGGATGTGAAAGTATTTCTTTTTCAGTAATGATATGATGCCCTATGTAAGTAAGGCTAAAGACATATTCGTATGGGGGTGGACACAGACGTATTTGAGCCGTGGAACTGAGGCTTTATGCCCCTCCTATCTTAACTCCCTGTAGTGGGTTCGAACATGGGTTTGTCACTTCCAGAGTAGAAAGCAAGACACTATTTTGTGTCACAATTAGTCATCAACCTGTAGGAACTGACACAGATACGTTGGAGATGAGGGTTCTGGCTGTATGCCTTCCCTAATGCCAGTAGGTGGGCTTGAGCCCAGGTGACTTCCCGAGTCGAACACACCAACCACTGAGCTACCGCGGCAGCTATTGCTGCCTGTGATAGCTTCAGTTCCCTCCCACTTAATAAAGTTAAAATTACGCGTCAGTGTACAGCAAATTATCAACGTCCATTATTGGGATTCTCTTATCGTCTCAAAAGTGATTAATATCTTTGAAATCGGTCTAAGATATTACAAATATATATGAAATGGTGAAGATTTTACAAATTTTAAAGTGATTTATTGCCATATACAGTATATTAGTAAATTGAGTCACCATCTGGTTATTTATTTTTATATTTATCAAGTACTGTAAATTACAGTAATGATTTTATAAGGAATTTTGTTAATATTGTGATTACCTAATTGTGTTCACGGGAAAGAGCCCAAAGCTCGTATCTTCCCGTCTCCTCATCGGTTCCATTTTAGACTTAGTGATACTTATCATACCTGTCCTTAAAACTATGGATTGAGATAGCATTAACTACCTCCTCGCTTAGCCAATTCCAATTATCAACTACTCTTACACTGAAAAAGTATTTCCTTACATCCTGCAAAGAAGTTTTCTTACCAAGCTTCAAACTATGACCTCTAGTTCTAGAGCCAGCCATATCAAAATATCGATCCCTATCCACTCTATCATAACCATGAAGGAATTTAAAGACTGTCACCATATCCCCCCTCACTCTTCTAGCTTCGAGTGATGGTAAGTCTAATTCCCTCAGCCTCTCATCATAACTGAGATTGCGTATTTCTGGCACCACTTTCGTGGCATGTCTTTGAACTTTTTCAAGTGCGGATTCCAAAAGGGGGCTGCATATTCGAGTTTTGGCCTCACATAGGTTACATAAATATTTCTGAACATTTCCTTGTCCATGTGCCTGAAGGCTACCCTTACATTTGATAAGAATGCATATGCTGCCCTTACTATGCCATTTATATGTATTTCTGGAGACAAATCTGCCAGTATGTTTACTCGTAGATCTCTTTCATTTTCTGTCTCTTGAAGTTGTACTCCAGCCACCGAGTAGTCAAGCTTGGGCCTTCTTGCACTTGTACCCATTCTCATTACCTTACATTTTGAAGTATTGAATTTCATTAGCCACTTTTCTGACCACTTATGCAGATTATTTAGATCCTCCTGAAGTTCTCTACCATTGTTCTCGTTTTTTACTTTCTTCACAATCTTTGCATCATCTGCAAACATATTCATGAATGAAGTTACAGAGTCTGGTAGGTCATTTACATATACAAGGAACAAAAGTGGCCCTGAAACTGAACCCTGCGGAACTCCACTACTAACTCTTCTCCATTCAGACACTGAGTGTCTTACTCTAACCCTCTGTTCCCTTCCTTCTAAGTAAGTTTTTATCCATTCCAAAACAATTCCACCTATTTTAGCCATTGATTGCAGCTTCCTAATAAGTCTCCCATGTGGAACAGTGTCAAACGCTCTCTGGAAGTCTAGGAATATGCAATCTGCCCAGCCCTCTCTTTCCTGTAAGATTTGGCTTACCTCATCATATAATTCTAATAAGTTTGTTACTGTTGATCTACCTTCTCTGATGCCATGTTGCCTCACTGACAAAAAGTTGAAGGATTCCAAGTGAAGAGAGATATGTTTCCTTAGTAGTTTCTCCATAACTTTGCAAACTATGCTGGTCAAGGAAACTGGTCTATAGTTCAGAGCCATATTCCTCCTTCCCCTTTTGAAGATAGGTATCACATTTGCTTGTTTCCAGCATCTTGGAATCTCCCCTTACTCCAGTGACTTTTTAAATATGATACTTAGTGCCACTGATATTGTGTTTGTGCATTTTTTACGCACATGAGGGGATATGTCATCAGGACCTGTAGCTCTATGAACATCTAAATCCATCAGCGCTTTGCATACCTCTGTGGCTGTAAGGTTGATGTTCTCTAATACCGGCCCTTGAGCTTCTATCACTGCAGTCTGAGGGGGTGGGGTATTTTCTACTGTAAATACTGACTGAAACTCCTTGTTCAATTCTTTGCAGATCTCTTCATCCGTCTCAGTGATGCTTCCATCCGCTCTCTTTAGCCTTAAAACCTGTTCTTTTACCTTCAGTTTTCCTCTGATAAAGCTGTGGAAAAGCTTGGGATTTTCTTTAGCCTTCCTGGTGATGTCCCTCTCATAGTCTCTCTCTGCCTCTCTCCTTTTACTTAGGTAGTCATTTCTTGCTCTTTTGTTGGTTTGCCAGGCATTTATGTTTTTTCTCCTCCTATACCTTTTCCAGCATTTGTCTCTCCACTCCTTAGCTCTTTTACACCCATTATCGAACCATTTCTCTCTGGCATGAATTACACCTACTTTGGTGACAGGTATGCAGCAATCTACTATCTTCCCATATTTCTCACAAAAGATGTCATACATTTCTTGTACAGATTTGTTGTAAAATAAGGTTCTCTAGTCAATAACTGCAAAAAGCTCATTCATTTTGATGTAATCTCCTTTCGGATAGTTCCTCCTCATGTCTTCAGTGCCTCTACTCTCAGGAAGAATATCTTCAATGATATACTCCATCAACAACACACAGTGGTCACTCTTTCCAATTGGTGGTTCATACTCAATGTTTTCAATATCCAACACATTATCTGTGAACACTAGATCAAGTAGTGATAGCTCATCCCCACCCCTGGCCCTTGTTAGTTCCATTACATGTTGGTGTAGGAAATTCCCTTGTACGCAATCTAGGAATCTTGCCCCGAATGAGTCCTCACCACTGTGTGGGTCAAGATTTATCCAATCTATCTCTTTATGATTAAAGTCTCCCATAATCAAAATCCTACATTTTTTTTCCCGTGCCATGTTAACAACTGAGTTTATGACTTCAATAGAACCTATATGACTTTTCTCATAAACTTCAAGCCTATTTTGGTTCCTTGGTGGGTTATATACAACAGTTATTATAATGCTCTCTGACCCAGTATTTATGCGAGCAACAAGAAATTCCTTGAACTCACTTTCCATAGCCAAGTTTATTTCTTCGACTTGAATCCTTTTACTTATGAGCAGTGCTATCCCTCCGCCAGTCCTCTCAGATCTTTCAACCCTTAGTATTCTGAAGCCCTTAGGAAAAACTGTGACACTGTTTATGTCCTCACTCAACTTAGTCTCTGTAATTGCTACTATATCTGCCTTACTGTTGTGAATCCTATCTTTTAATTCTACTGCCTTACCAGCTAATCCATTGGCATTTGTGTATAACAATCTTAATGAGGCCCTATCCCCTGATCTTCTGTCATTATCTTCTTTATCTCCCCTTTGTCTGGGAGAGCTCTGAAATGAAAATTTTTCTTCTGTTCTTCATTTCTTTCCTCATTTAACCTTCTTGCCTCTTGCAACAAGTTTTTGATCTTTTCCATCTCCTCCTGTGTTAGTGTCATTATGGTGGAGAAAATAATTAAGTATATAATTTTTTGACAAAGTACACCAATTAACCAATAACTAATTATCTAGTAACTAATCGTTAGCTGCCAATTAAACAAGTGAATTACTGTGATTTCGAAAGGCTTTGAATACGTGAATGTGTATTTTGTATTTTATCAATGGCGACTTTTTGGTGTTTATAAACCGTCTTTTAAGTGAATTTTTGTAAAAGAAAACCCAAAATTATTCAAGTTGCTCGCTATTAGTGTAAGTGCCTTAGGAGCAAATTTTGCCCCTTATTTTTTTATGTTAATGACAAATTCTTCATAAGAATATGGCCACAGCTAACATTCCATGAGTAAATAATTCTGCTGGCACAGACTTTTTGGAGCCGGATTCAGATGCTGAGGCAGCGATGTGCGGGCATTACACCATGCATGTCAAGGATGGGATTATGTGCGAAACGTTGGTAGTACTGTGATCAAGAATGTTGTAAACTTAGACCCACTGAGTTCAAAATGATGGCAAATGTTCATGTCATGTATGCATGTGACAAATGTGTGATAACAAAGAGTTCAAGAATTAAGCAAAAGAGATTTGACAGCGGACAGAAGAAGATAATTGAAAGAATCTCTCAACTTGAAAACTCAGTGTCGAACGTGATCCAGGGACTCTAATCAACAGGTGGAAATGCTATCTCTGATGGTTCAAAAAATCAAGATACTCTCCTAGAAATGGATAAAGAAAAAATAAAGAAACCTACAGGTATGACCTATGCTGAGAAACTGAAGAAAACGAAAAACACCCAAGTAATTAAATCCAGCACTGATGTAAAGAAAGCAGTGAGAAGAAAAAAGAAATAATGAAGATAATAACAACACAAGTTGATAATGTAAAAGAATCGAATGATGGACATTTGTTTGTAAATTTGGCATGCAAGGAAAACTTGGAGCAAGCGAAAAGAGACCTTAAGCCAGAAAAGAATAAAATAACATCGCAGTAAACGTAAAAAGAAAACTTAAGCCCAAAATTAAGATATATAATGTACCCAGTGATGATGACGATATGATAGAGGGCGTTTAATCTAAGAATCTATGGATAAATGACCTCATTAAAGGTGATGAAGATTTCAAAATTATAATGAGACAGATGACTAGGCAAGATTTGCAGAGTGCACTACATAATAAAGTGTACCTCCAGAAATAAGGAAAGTAATCAGCGCTAATGGAGATGTGTGATATACACGCAATATACAAGGAACAAGGTATTTGATCCCTATAAGATTTATCAGTGTTTTAAATGTCAAGAATTTAATCATTATGCATAGACTGCAACAAGACCCAAGCATGTGCAAAATGTGGAGAGAATCATACGCTTGTAGATTGCACTAGCTCTACTGAAAAATGTGCAAATTGTACTAAGAAAGGACATGAGGATACAATCATAGAACAAACGTAACTAAGTTCCCAATATATAATGAGGAACTATCAAGAATTATAAACAAGACTGACCATGGCCCTAATAAATGAGTTAAGATGTGGTCTAATTAATATCCAGTCAGTAGGTAATAAAACTATAAAAATAAGAAACTTATAAATGAAGAAAAATTAGATTAGTGACAGTTTCAAAATTAACGAATTAAAGCCAAGAACACACTATTCTTATCATATAGCAAGAGAAGGAAAAATTGGTGGAGGAGTGGGCGTAGTTGTCTCCAAATCGTTCGTTATCGATATCCACCCCTGAGGGTGGCCGGGCCTTGGTAGGCCCACAGATGGAATCATCTGTAAAGATAAGAGGGAACAGAAGTGTTCTGCTCAGAATTAATAATCTCCTTCAATTTTTGAGGTGCCTTGTATAGAGGAAGGGGAAAGTCAAGATAGGGGTGAAAAAGAGAGAGGTGATGGTGCCATGTGCATGCTTTTAACCCCTAGAGGACTACCAGGAAGGAAGGGTAAGAGAAACAAGTCAAAAACAAATTTATGAATATATAAAAATGAAAAATAAATGGATGAACAAAATACGGAAGAGTGAAATTAATAAAAAGAAGGGGTCTTGCTGATAACTAGCAAGGACAAGGCATGCTTTGGAATCACACCAGCTTGTGATGGGCTCATGCTGGGGAGGCTGAGGAACAGGTTCTCAACCTCATGAGCTTATGTCTTGACAGAGAGCTTGAGTTGTTGCCTGGTTATCCAGGAGGAGGGTACTGGCTGATGATGTTAAGTAGACTGTCCATAAAGTTCATTGTTGCTATTCTGATTATGGAGCTAGCAGCATGAAGAGCGTTGGAATTCATGCTAGGTGTTACCGGGACACTAGTCTTCCATCGAATTTCAGAAAAGAGTTCATATTTGAGGATGTAATGGAGCAGTGGATGCAGCGAGGCTTCCTGACTGAAGGTGCACTCCCTAACTACATCTTCCACTATTTGCCAGGTGCACTTATAACCAAGTCTCAGACGGTGGAAGTTGACTGCTGTGCTTCTGTGGTGGCTCTTGGGCAGGGTGCTGCGCTGGAGATTGGTTGTGGCTTTGCACCATCAGGTGGAGGGATAACCGGTGTCAGTGCACAATTTGTGTCTGCCTAGTAATAGGTTAAGGAGTGATCCGGAAGCTTTGGTTTTGATCTGGAGAGTACCAGGAGGCAGGGATATTTGAATCTCTGCTCGGAGAGAGGCTTGCTTCTTCACTTCCCTTAATGCCAACATGGCTGAGAATCCAAGCTAGAGTGACGGCCTTTCCAATGCTGACTACCCTGTGATAAAGGTGAAGAATACTGGTAATAATTCTCACATTATCTTTGAGGAGTGGCTTCTTGATGGCCTGTAGGGTGCCTTTAGAGTCGGAGAGAATGGCACGGTCAGTTCCTTGCTGGGAGAAGAAACTGAGGTCATTGGCTATGACAACCAGCTCAGTTTGGAGCAAGGAGCAGGAGTTCAACAGCCTCCAGGATGGTACATGATCATTGGTGGTGAAGGCAGCCACTGAGGCTCCAGTTTCTTGATTGACTGAGCCATCATTGTAGAAGATTTGGTAGATTAGCCTGCTCCAGCTCTGAATTTTGTCCTTGTATGTGTTTTTGAGGACAAGTGGGTTAACTGAGCTTTGGGGTTGTCTGGCAGTTTGATATTTATGTCGAGCGGCTGGTCATCCCATGGAGGAGGGCATCGGTAGTCAGGGAGTGGAGTGTCCTGAATCTTGGCTAGGATATCTTCCTTGACTGGTACTGCTTGCAGGCTGGCACAGACCTTGGGTGCCCAGGTTCTTGTATGGAGGTTTGGGTGGATCTAGGGCTAGCCTGAAGTCAGAACCGGCAAGGCAGGGATGTTGAGCCATGGTGGTTTTGGTCTCTGAGAGGGTTAATCTTTGTACAAATCTAAGTTTAAGTGGCATGAGGTTGGATTCCATCTGGACGTTTTCTCTCTTGGTCCACATTGGGGCTCCTAGCATAGTCCGAATGGCATTATTTTGTATTACCACTATCTTGTCCCATTGTTGGTATTTCAGTATCCAGAGGGTGGGACATGCTTAGTCTACGAGGCTTTGTATGGTTTGCACATAAATGGTTTTTAGGAGACTGAAGGATGCTCTGTCGAAAAGGCCCAACATCTGTCAAAGGACGTTTTGGAGCAGTTTACATTTGTCACGCAAGTGTTGAATCTCAGGTCCGAAGGTTAGTCGGCTAACAGTGTATACACCCAGGTAGAGGTGCTTGGTAACCCAATCCACAGGCTCATTGCCTTTGACCAGTCTAGTGTCTGGTCTCCATTGGTGGATGGGGAGCGCCTTGGCTTTGAGGGCGTTTATCTTTAGTCCAAGGAGATGGAGGCTTTGTAAATCTTGGTGAGGCAGCGCTGGGTCTTGTTTAAATTGCTGTCACCTCTTGTGACGATGGCAAAGCCATCAGTATAGGTGAAGATCTTAGCTACAAGTGGTAGTGCAATGTCTATGATTTTCTCTATGAGACAGTTGAAGAGGAAGGGGCTGAGAATTACACCACGGGGGTCCCATTTTCATGGACTGTATAGGTGGAATAGTGCCTTTGAACATTGACTTGAGCACTATAGTTTTGTAGACTCAGCCTGATGCAGGAGAGAAGGTTTCCTTTGATCTGATTAGTGACCAGAGCAGGGAATATTGCCAATACATTGGCAAGTTCAAAGGCCTTCTCTAGATTAAGAAAAACGATGAATCCCCAACGATCATTTATGATTGATAGCATGGAAGTTATGTATTCTGAGGTGTCTAGGCCTGGCTAGTAGGTGAACATATATTTGTGGAAGGGTGGACACTTCCTATAAAGTCTGTTAAGCACCATCTTTCTGCCATGTTGCTCAGGCAGCTTAAGAGGGAGATAGGGCCTGGGTTATCCGGATCTTTTGGCTTAGGAATGGGCTGAATATCTACCCTGTTCCATGAAGCTGGTCTGACTCTCTGAGTATATGTTTTGTTAATCAGAGAGAGTAGAGCAAGTTCTCTTCGGGGCCCCATATTCTGAATCATCGAGTATGTGATTTTGTCCGGACCTGGGGCTGTGTTCTTGAAGCTCTTGGTCACTTTCTGCAGCTCAGTAAGAGTGAAGGGGGCATTTATTTGATCTTCGGTGTTGATGACTTTTCTACTTCATCCGATCTTGCAGCAGTGAGACCCTGAAGAGTTGTTCTGGTTGTGATGGGGAGCTGGTTGGAGTTAGCCCTCTCCGTGAGTTTGATGGAGAGTTCTTCAGCTACCCTGCTGGGGTCCCTGTGGAGTATTGTTTTAGTAGGCCTTCCTTTAATGAAAGAGTTGATATTCCTCCACATTTGGCCCACAGAGGTGTGAGCATCTATGGTGTAACACCACTCAAGCCATTTTTTCCTCTTAATTTCTCCTGTCTCTTCATGGACATTCTTTGACTACCTGGAGAATATGGTAGCAGTCTTTAGTGTGACAGTTCCTGTACATTTTTTGGATGACGTTGAGCCGGTGATTTACTTTTTTGACTCTATCACAGTAGTACCACCTGTCACGATGATTAGCGTGATATGGTTTGCAGAGGGGGATAGAGGAGTCAGCTGCGCCTTGCAAGGCATTAACTAGCTCAGCCTCAACTTGGTCAATATCTCCAGGTGGTGTATAAGCTGAATACCAATTGCTGAAATGCTTCTGGAATCGGTCCCAGTCGGCCCTCTTGAAATTCCATCTAGGAGGAGGAGCAGGGATTTGGAAGATTTCAAGAATTGACAGCTTGAGGTGGATCCCATTGTGGTCACTTGTGACCAGGGTGTGAACTCTTCAATGGCATCTTGTTTTACGGAGTTGGAGACAAAGGTGATATCCAGTATTCCACCTCTGTCGTGAGTTGGCTCATGGTTGTTGAGCAAGGTGATGTCTTCTTGGTCATCCAGTAGACTCATGATGTGTCTTCCTGCCGCACAGGGGCGCTCTTACCTGAATCTTGGGTGGTGCACATTAAAGTTGCCTCCTATTACCAAGTCATGATGGCTGGCTATGCCAAAGAGGACAGACAGGTCTAAGTCATCATTGTGCTGTCAATAGATGTAAAGATCTATGCAGCTGCCCTGTAGTTTAACACTGACAGTGAGGACATGGACACCTTTGCCACAAAAGACAGGTTGGGTGATTTCTTTGGCCAGTAAGCTTTTCCTGATAAAGGTGGCGCTGCCTCTTTTCTCCCCTGGAGTCCAGTGCTGGTGAAATCCCTGGTACCCGGACACTTTTGGAGTGTTTTGATCTGTACACCGGGTTTCTTGAACCATGATGACATCGATATTGTCAGTCCTGACAATGCCTTCCAAGTGATGGATTTTATGTTTCAAACCCTGGGCATTCCAGTGAAAGATCCAAGATTAGGTGTCATGAAGATTTAAAAGGTGGAGGTGGAAGGAGCGGCAGCCTGTTAAGGCTGGTGGTGGTTCCTGGAGATGAGGGCTTGGGCAACCATGCTATGAGCAATTTCAGCAACTTGACTGAAGGCGTCTTTGGGAGAGGCGTTGGCAGTGAAGAGTCGAATGACTGCTTGAATAGACTGAGTAATGAGGCTGGTGATGTCTTCCACCGTGAAGAGGGGTTGAGGATTGGGAATGAGTTGGGATGAGGAGGCAGAGAAAAGTGTTTGGAGAGGCTGTTGGGAATAAGTGGGAGTTCAGGTGTGAAGTCTTAGGTCCCGGGACCTGGTGTGGTTAGGAGGTCTGTGAGTGGTGGTAGCTGAAGTGTGAGTGTTGCAAGAGGTGGTATTATGTGTCTGAGTGTTGTGTGAGGTGGTGATGTTAGTGTGAGTGTTGTGTGGGGTTTCAGTGGGAGTGTGACTGTTGTGTGAGGAGGTGGTTGGAGTTGGTGTGGGAGTAGGAGCAGTTGGAGGTGTAGTCTGTGTGGCAGGGGCCAGATTAGTGTTGTTTGATGGGTGTTGGGTAGGGGGGTTGGGTCTGGTGTGGCAGGAGGAGATCTGTGCCATGGATTTGAGGTGCGAGGAGGAGCAGGAGTGAAGGTAGAGGTGGTGCGGTTGGCGGCAGGAGCAGAGGAGGGAAATCTCTGAGGAATCCTTTTCTGCCTCTCAGGACAGTGATTATTCCATGCATAGTGCCACCCCTGGCAGTTAGGGCACACTGTCTCTTCATTGACCTTGTATTCAGTGAGGCTATGGTAGGTGGCATGCCCCTCATTGCAGACAGCACATCTCACTGGAAAATGGCAGGTGTTCAGGTGATGGCCAAACCGTTGACAGTGGTAAAATTTCAGTGGTTCAGGGCTATATTCCCTAAGATGGAATTTGCCCCAGATGCCAAGGTTCATTTGGGTAGTAGGTGGACCGCAGATGTGGACTAATACTTGCTTTGAAGGGACAGTTTGCCCTTCAATCTTGGAGGAGCAGCATGAGGTAGAGGTGATGTATGACTGCTTGTTCAATAGATCCGTTGACCAAGCAATGGGGAAGTTAACAAGGATGAGCTTCCTTATTTTTTGAGCTGAGGTCATATCGGCCAGGTGAGGAGAGTTGAGGTCATGGATCTTTTCCGCAGCTTCGGTGGAGGATGGGTGGAAGATAAAGTCACCCTGTACATTGGGTTTGATGGTGCAGCCAAACTCAGTGAGCTGGTCTTCCAGCTTTCTTAGTAGAGTGTAGGCCTCTGCAGTGTAGGGGATCTGAACTTTGAATTTAGAGATGGGCTCTGTAACGGCGGCGGACTTTTGGGCTGGGCTGGGCAACTGGAGCGGCAGCGCTCTCCTGGCTGCTACCAGAGGCCATCCTTTACCTCTTCTTTCACATAAGCGTCCACCCTTCCTGGGGGTGGGGCTCATGCTCCATCTCCCCTCTGGGGGGTAGCAGGAGAGTCGGAGGAGGGCATGACTAGACTAGTCATATAGACCCACAGACTCTCACTGTGTTTTTGAGCCAAGGTATTTGAATTAAAATTTCTTATTGTTCCCTCCTCAATTCCCTCTTCAATTCTTTACAAGTATTTGCATGAATGCAGATGCATTTATTATTAGTTATATTTTTTATTGGTAGAGGGAATTCTTTCGAGATCTTTGGGTGTGCTTCAACATTGATGAGTGTTCAGTATGGAAAATATCTTGCATAAATCATTTCAATCAAGGGAATACTGTACGTTTAAAGCAGAACTCCTGACACCACTTCTTAATTTTTATTTTACCTCTCGTTAATATCTTGGTCTGTTTATGTATATTGAGATATATCATTATCATTCTTATTTTGATTTTACTCTCATATAATGTGATACAAACAAAAGTTTGTCTTTTCCTCAAGTTCAAGATTTGAAAGACCACGAAATTTTTTACAACACTAGACTCCCTCTCCAACCCCAACAACAAAATCCATTTAAAGGAAGAATTGTAGGATATCCATTCACCTATTCTCTATTTCCGACAGTGATCTTATTTGGGGTAAGAAATTTAATGAATTAGAATAAATCTTGTTCAAAAATGAAGGATTATTGGAGTAGGTGTTGTATACTAGAAGAGGGAGATGAGCACAAGCAGAGTGTATCTGGTGTTGGCTTGAAAATTATTATTTTTTTCTTTTTTTAAGTGACAATATATAAGGACACAGAATTCGTATAGTAGAGCGATGGTTTACTTATTTTTAATAGATATTTTGGTTGAGTTTCGTTTTATTCACCTCTTCATAGCACGTATTTATACATCTACCATTAATAATTCTTTGACATATGTTTAAAACCCTCATCACCCACTCTTAAAGAAATATTACCAGAGAGGGGCCAGAGCGGTTAAATAAAGTTAGGTAGGTCAGTTAGTTTGTTACGTATGTTCTTAATTGGGTAAATTTTATACAGTATCGTAGCTCACTTGAGAATTGGTGGTCCCTCGTCTATCAAGTAGACAATGGCCCCTCTCTGGTTTTGCTTATTTTAAATAGTCAACCTTCAATTTATACTCGTAGCCATATATGTCAAAGCATTACTTTTAGATAAGGTATGAATACGAGTCATAAAGGGGTACATAAAATGAATCTTGACTGAAATGTTCAATTAGGGATGGTTTTAAATATTTATAGTTTTCATTTTGCAGGAAATCACAGTACCCTAGTAGTCAGAGTGTACGACTGGAGTTGACAAACCCACAATCAAGACCACTGTAGGTGATAGGTTGGGCATCCAGGCCTAATTCCTCAGCCAAACTCTGTCTCTGTCTATCCCTATAATAAGGACTAATAGTGACACTTATGTTAGTTAGTGGGGGTTGAAATTCAAATTAAAAATACTTATTGACATAATAGGCAATTACATCAAATGGAGCTTGAGTTAGGTAACGAGCCCGCCCCACAGTTATAAGAAAAAAAAATATATATATTTGTTCTTCAAAGCAAGCATTAATGATAATAAAAATTGCAGTAATATTAACAATCCTAATAATAATACACAATACGACAATTGGTCATTTCAAACAGTAAACTATACCCACAGTAAATATACTGAGAAAATAGATAAACAAAACTCAAATGTCAAACTTAGAAATATTTTTCATATTGTTCATTCAGCACATGGAAAATCATGTGGTGACCACGTGGAAAATTATAATTGCGAAGACTTCTCTGGTTGTATGGTAGGCAACTTACAGGTGCGCTGTTTCCTCCTTATCATTAATTTTGCTACCAGTTATAATAGTCTGGACAATCTCTTTCCCAGTGAAACAATGAACTGCAAATTATACACCTTGTTACCCTTTCATCAGGTCCCAATGAGTTTTGTTTTCATCCTGTAGCACGACTAAGACTCAAACCTCCACCAAATATACTAGAAAACTTCAGTTAACACTCCGACCACAGCCTTTCACAGTACCTCTTCTGGTTGAAAGTCGTTCTTGTCCAATATTTTTTTTTTTTTTTTTTTTTTTTTTTTAATGATTGTGACACCAGGACGGGCCAAAAAAAAAATACACCTTGTTCTCAAAATAACGCCTAGATAGGTTCTCAGGAGTGTCGTGTAAATGGAAAATCCCGTGAAAAAACGAGTTATTTTCCATAGGAAACAATGAAAAAGGGCATAGATACGTTCCAAACCTTACATAGACACACCATGCCAAAGATATAAGATAAGTAATAAAAATATTTTATTACTACATAGCAAATCAGAAAGCCCTGTATCTATTATTAAGAGTATACAAAAGATATTCATATTCACTTTACAGCTAGAAATTAACATACATTACTATACTTTACTCTATTATGCATTGGGCAACAGTTATACAGTACACTGGGACATGCATGGTGGCAGTGAGCAAGTAACTTATGTGGTAGAAGAGGAGGAGGATGCAGGAGAACGAACCTCTATCTGCAAATGTATATAAAGATAAAATAAGAATTATAAATAACCAAAGCAAGACTAAAAAAGGAAAAAAAATTTATTATGCAATGCCTAAATCTACCATATGACAGATTAAAAAACTTAATCTACATTCTCTAGAGAGGCACAGAGTTAGGGGGGATATGATTGAGGTGTATAAATGGTTTAAAGGGATTAACAAGGGTGATATTAATAAAGTTTAAAAAATTCATGATCAAACCAGAACTCCTAATGGGTAATGGATTTAATCTTGATGAATTTAGGGTCAGACGGGAAATTGGTGAAAATTGGCTTGGTAATACCGTAGAGTATTCCTAGTAGGATAATAAATGCCAATGCCTTAGACATCTTCAAATGTAGATTAGATAGACATATGACAGA
>JAXCGZ010007878.1:77500-83065 GCA_037179515.1 Halocaridina rubra | reverse complement strand
CCTCTCCTCCCTCCTCTCTCTCCTCCTTCTCCTCCTCCTTCTCCTCCTCCTTCTCCTCCTCCTTCTGCTCCTCCTTCTGCTCCTCCTTCTGCTCCTCCTTCTGCTCTCTCCTTCTGCTTCTCCTTCTCTCTCGCTTCTTCTGCTTCTCCTTCTGCTTCTCCTTCTGCTTCTCCTTCTGCTTCTCCTTCTGCTTCTCTCTGCTTCTGCTTCTGCTTCTGCTTCTGCTTCTGCTTCTCCTTCTCCTTCTCCTTCTCCTTCTCCTTCTCTCCTTCTCCTTCTCCTCCTCTCCTCCTCCTCCTCCTCCTCCTCCTCCTCCTCTCTGCTTCTGCTTCTGCTTCTGCTTCTGCTTCTTCTTCTGCTTCTGCTTCTGCTTCTGCTTCTGCTTCTGCTTCTTCTTCTTCTTCTTCTTCTTCTTCTTCTTCTTCTTCTTCTTCTTCTTCTTCTTCTCTTCTTCTTCTTCTTCTTCTTCTTCTTCTTCTTCTTCTTCTTCTTCTTCTTCTTCTTCTTCTTCTTCTTCTTCTTTTTGTCGGATGCCCTTCTTTCATATGTGACTGGTATGTCTTCCTTGTAAAATTTGACATATCAGGGCTCGCTTTTTCGAGTAAATCCGCGATAACAGCTTACATCGCCTTAAATATTGGTAGTTATATTCTTCATCCTTGAGTTGAATAACAAAATCACACTTCTGTCGTCTTTGAGTTTGTACAAAAATGACACATGCATGAATGCCGTTGAGGTGTAACAGGTAGTTTTGAAAGTAATGACTTCATATATTTTTGTCAAATTTTCATACATATTATAGTCCTGCATCTCTGCACCTATGATGATGATGATAATAATAATAATAATAATAATAATAATAATAATAATAATAATAATAAGAGCAATAATAATAATAATAATAATGATAATAATAATAATAATAATAATAATAATAATAATAATAATAATAATAATAATAATAATAATAATAATAATAATAATAATAATAATAATAATAATAATAATAATAATAATAATAATAATAATAATAATGATTTGATAAAAGGAACAATTATCATCCTCTAATTCTGCCTTGTCGTTAAGCTCCAACTTTTTCTTCTTTTCAATGTGTTCTTGGTGCCCGGGCCCGATGAGGATAATTTTCTTTGCTCGTCCTGGTGTTGCACCTTTTAAATAAAATGGAATCTTGGCCTCATGGATTAACCCTGTAAAATAGACTCACCTGAAGGTCAAAAACTGAATAACTGACATGTACATATTTTCGTCACTCAATTAATTCTCCAATTGAGTTCTTCATGAAGGAAAAAAAAATTGTTTGCATATGTGAATGGTCGTCAGTGCCAGTCATTACAAGTCGTTAATGGGAGTGCCAACGGACCCTTTCAATATATCAAAGCTTCTTAATTCTCACCTGTTGCCTGGCAACTTTATGTAAGGGAAGTAGATATTGATTCATGGAGACCATTACCTCGTTTATGCTTTACATATGCTAGTGTCTGCATATAGGATTATTGATAGATACTTCCATATTGCCCACTGCTGGGCGTAAGGAAAGACATCCAGTCTTAATTCCCCAGCTCCAATGTGTCTTTCTCCATTCCCATATTGGAAACTAATTGTTATGCATAAAACGAGTCAACAGCCTTCATAGTGAGTTTTAATTAGAATTTAGAGATTCTCTAATTGGATATGAAACATGGATGGAAGAGTTGTATGTATGAGGTCATGAAGAGATATCCTCCTCTTGGATTATAATTAGGATAAAAGATACTCCTACAGCTGGTTCTGATACATACAGGGAACTGCTAATTTATAGCTATATATGTCAAATCTCTTTATATTGGGATTATGGATGTATATATTCAGAGAGGATTATGTAGTCACCGTGGCTCAAGTGGTAGCGTCCGCGACTTTGAGGAGTCAGGTCGAGGGTTCGCGTCCAGCTATAGTCTGAGGTTAGCAAGGGCATGCACTCAGGGTTAACGATTACATCTGCCAAAATAAGTCCTTCGCAAGAAGGCGACCGTCCTAGCCCTTGGTTGAAAAGGGAATCCGTGACGTAAATTACGCTTAAATATTTTCATAGAGGATTATGATTAGGATAAAACACTTACTCCAGTTGGGTGTGAATACATGCAAGGAACAAATATTTATCTGTGATTTTTTTTTTCCAATGGCAATCATGAACAGATCTATGCTCATTGGCTTGTGATTAGGATAAAAGAACTATCTTCGATTAATTACGATACGTAAAAGGAGTCATGTTGTCTTATCTTTACTCATAATCAGGAAACTGTAATAAACTCCTTTCAAGTATAATATAATGTAGCGTTTAATTCCACTACGGAGCATTAGGAAGGGCACCCAGCCTTAATTCCCCAGCTCCAACCGGTGTCCACCCCATAATGCAGATTAATAGTAACCAACAATCGCATTAGGCAATGGATGAATTTATTGTTGTAGTCTCCGTGGCAAAATGGTAGCGTCTGCGACTCTGAGGCGGCAGGTCGAGGGTTCGCGCCCCGTCACGGACTGAGGTTAGTAAGGGCATACACTCAGGGTAACGATTACATCTGCCAAAACAAGTCCATCGTAAGAAGGCAACCGTCCTGGCCCTTAGTAGAAAAGGGAGTTCGTGACGTAAAACCGAATCCATCCATCCAATGGATGAATTTATTGTTAAGAGTCTACAACTTTTGGCCACTTTCGCACCAAAGTGGCACGTCGCACGTGACATGCTAAGTGCGACGTGTCACTTTGGTGTGAAGCGGCCTTTGAAGTCGCCATTTTAAGTCCTGTACAGTGTGTGTGGAGGACATTAGCCAAAGATGTGTTGTAAATCTCATTAAAAGAAAATTGATGCGTTTATTTATATATGCTGCCAGTTGCCACGATAGCGTAGTGGTTAAAATCCTCGTCTCGGAAGATGACAGACCAGCGCTCGAGCCCACCGCGGAGCGTTAGGAATAGTATCCACCTATAATTCACCTTTTTCAGCCATGCTATATCCACCCCCCAGAATTGGGTTTGATAATGACACATAAAACGTGAAAATAATATACATACGCTATCGTCATACAATTATAGAAGCAATTTCATTATTTTTTTAGCTTCTCTCAAGGTGACAAAATGGCTTCTCAGCCCCCCCCCCCTTCTTTAAAGACATAAAGCTAATGATCCTTTGCGTTAACTGACTGATTTATAAACCTAACCATGTCAGACTAGATATCAAAGAGATCGCGTAAACCTAAGGCTACTACTGTATGTCACACTTCCAATAATTAAACATACGGGCTTGATATACTGTATATAGTATAAGTTGAAGTTCGAGTAGTCACCGTGGCTCAGGCGGTAGCGTCCGCGACTTTGAGGCGTCAGGTCGAGGGTTCGCGCCCTGCCACGGTCTGAGGTTAGCAAGGGCATGCACTCAGGGTAACGATTACATCTGCCAAAAACAAGTCCTTCGCAAGAAGGCAATCGTCCTAGCCCTTGGTAGAAAAGGGAGTCCGTGACGTAAAACACGCTATAATATAAGTTGAAGTTCGGTAGAAATTATGTATAGGTTAAAAATAAGTTACGGATACCGCAGTTTTTTCAGTGTGACACCTGGACGGGCAGTGAAATTTACCCTCATCGGGCCCGGGCATTTAGGAAGTAATTAAGAAAAGTAGATCTTAAAGAAAAGGCCCAATAATGATGAAAAAGGAAGCAAAGAGAAACAGACATTGGTAGTTTTGTGACTTGTTAGATGTGAAAGCATAATAAAAGATATGTACACACAGGCTTCAATATATTCTGTGCAGATGTAGCATTATAAGACCTAAGTCCGCTTTTACCTGTGACAAAGTGCAAAAATGAATCAGATGAGATTAGTATATTGTATGCAGGAAACTCAAGTCGCGGTTGCGGAACAGTTTACTGAGCGTGGCAGAAGAATACTTCGTCAGGCGCCATTGTTTGTTTAAATATATATCAAGCTAATGGATTCGGTTTCAAGTCACGAACTCCCTTTTCTACTAAGGGCTAGGACGGTTCCTTCTTACGAAGGACCTGTTTTGGCAGATGTAATCGTTACCCTGAGTGTATGCCCTTACTAACCTCAGTCCGTGACGGGGCGCGAACCCTCGACCTGCCGCCTCAGAGTCGCAGATGCTACCATTTTGCCACGGAGACTACATATATCAAGCTAATGGTTATATTTATTTATTACTTCATATAGAAGCTCCCCTACTTACGAACAAGCGAGTTACGAATACTTACAAAAATGAATACATTTAGTGAGTCATCTTAAAATATGTTATGTATTCCGCCGTTGATATCACAAGACCCGGCGTTTAAATAACATTCTTTAACTCTTAATAGATTTTTTTAAGTACATATAAGATTTAAAGCTCTTAACATTGAAACAATATTTTTTCTTAATATGAGAAAATGAAAATTATTTTTCAAGAAAAGTGATACGGAGTCATTTAAATAAAGAGAATTAAATCTTTGCAGATTTTTTTTTAACAGAACAATAAAAGTTGTGTTTTTAACGTAAGATTAACTGTATTCTATTCTCACTATAAGAAAATAAAACAAATTTTAAAAAGAAAATGGATACGTATATACTGAGAGCCAAGATCGTCTGTTTTGACAGTTTGACATGGCTGGTTATATTCAATAGCGTAGCAAATGTCTTGTCGTTGTTATGAGTAATTTGTTTTATAAATTGCACGTAGTAACAATTACAGTAATGCTAATTAACATGCAATACATGGCAAAGACTTCTGTAACTTTTGCCAAAAATAATTCTTCGTAAAGGGTAGTCACCGTGGCTCAAGCGGTAGCGTCCGCGACTCTGAGGCGTCAGGTCGAGGGTTCGCGCCCCGTCATGGTCTGAGGTTAGCAAGGGCATGCACTCAGGGTAAGGATTACACCTGCCAAAACAAGTCCTTCGCAAGAAGGCAAGCGTCCTAGCCCTTGGTAGAAAAGGGAGTCCGTGACGTAAAACAGGACCATATTCTTCGTGAAGAGATCTGTTCTATGGGAGAAGCTCTCTAAATACAGTCTCTTCAACGGATATATTTGAGGCATGGTGTCTTTATTTTAAAAATAGACTTTGTGTGTTCTTTGTATATTTTTCTGGAAAATTCATTGGTTACAGTACTACCAAATTAGCCACTTACCCTGTGGGTGACCCAGGCAGGGTGTTGAGGAGAATTGTGGTAGACCTAATCCACAAAGAGATAAAAGTAGTGAGATATAAACGTCCATGAATAGTGTGCTTTGACTCGGCCATCCCTTTACAAGGGGGATTGTGCCCATTGTATATGCATGTATTTTTCTGCATATATGGACCTGGAAGGTGGTGTTAGAGACTCGCAGTGTTAAGCATGTAAGCGAATACGCTAGAGTGAGAACCGCCATAGCGTAACCGTTAGAGGGCTCGACTCGGGAAGTGACGGATCTGCGTTCGAGCCCACAGCGGAGCGACAGAAAGGATATTCTGCCCTAAATCCTCTGCATCAATCCGTCTGCGTTCATCCCCCAACTGGGGATTATTAGTGACATGGCACTGCT